>JAPYZK010000023.1:0-70209 GCA_030522785.1 Platygaster equestris
GGTCCTTTATAGGTTTTATATAGGTCAAATATAGGTAGTCGTTCTCTAAGGGTACATAGAGTACCGGGGGGGAGGGGGAGGGAGTGGGGGGTGAAATGGCGCCCAGGCTTTTCTTGCCTAGCCTAACGGATTATTCAAATTAATTGCCGTCAGAAACGCAGCCAGCATCGATTGCTCATGATCTGGACGTTTTTGATCAGGTGCCGCGGTAATTACTACGTAAAAGTGAAAAGCGTGTAATTCGAGAATTTTCTACACGATTTCTTTGCTTTTTACTGCCGATTTTATTATATAAAAATAATTACTATTTTCATACCTGAAGAAGAGTTGATCGCACGAGAGTTTTCATTATTTTCCATAATACTATCTTGCATAGATGCGCTTTGTTCAGGAATCTGTAGCAATAAATTGTGTTCTGTTACAACAACGTGTGTTCGTTACACCACAACAAACAGTTGAGCGCAGGAAAAAGTTCTTAAGACGACATGTACAAAGATTAACGGCCAGGATGAATGTTATAGAGATCGCGAGTTCTCTCGGCCAAGCAAAGAGGTTGGTGTTATAGTCGGTCTAACCCACTTCGGCGAACAGGTTTATGCTGCTTCTTCCGTTGGTAACGTCAGTCGGCCAATATTATTGAGAAATTTTCACGACTGATCATGTCTCGCGCGAGAAGGTGACACTTTGTTTCGTCGTGCTCGCCTCGACAAAAAAGTATGCTTTAAGAACTTTCACGCGGCCTCTTCGATTCTGAAATGTGTCGTTAGTTCGATGAATTTCATACTTCCCGAACTGAAGTTTTACATTTTCTCGCGAACCATTTCGGAAAGTTTTTTTTTTTTCTTTTTTTCAGTGAATTGGGAACTCTATCATAGTATGACTTTGTGAAGTCATAATGAGGTCATCATAAAGTCGCCAAGTCATACTTCTATTTTTCGGTATTAATATAATAAAACGAGAGAAAATATTCAAAGATCAAGAATTATTAAACAATCATTATTCGCCCAATCTGATACTGTAAACATGACGGATATTGCTTTTTAGAAATGCATTTTTGACTGCGTGGAGTCACGACGATAGGAAATATCATATTTTGATCGATTTTATTGGATGAAACCGTATCGTAAACCGTATGAAAAACCGAATCAGTGCAAAATGTGCAAACTTAACCTTGAAAAGACTCACTTCATCTTGAGAGACATGAGCGTACTCACACTGGCGGAAAACCGTACCAGTGTTGAATTGGCATTAATAAAGTAATATTAATACCCGCACTGTCAGAACATTCTTATAGTACACATTTTCCAAGGTCAAATTTTGGCTCTCACACTGGCGAAAAACCATATTTGTGCAAATATTTCAAACCTAACCGTCAAAAGACTCATTTCAACTTAAGATCGACATAAACACATACTCACACTGGCAAAAAACCATATTGGTGCAAAATGTGGAAACCTAACCTTATTCAAAAGACTCACTCAGACTCATTCCACTTCAAGAGACATGAGCATACTTACACTGGCGAAAAACCTAATACTCGCACTGTCAGAACATTCTCATAGTATACATTTTCCAAAGTCAAATTTTGGCTCTCACACTGGCGAAAAACCATATTCGTGCAAATATTTCAAACTTGACCGTCAAAAGACTCATTTCAACTTAAGATCGACATAAACATACTCACACTGGCAAAAAACTGTATTGGTGCAAAATGTGGAAACCTAACCTTATTCAAAAGACTCACTCAGACTCATTCCACTTCAAGAGACATGAGCATACTTACACTGGCGAAAAACCTTCGTGCAGAATGTACAAACCTAACCTTAAAAAGACTCACTTCAACTTAACAGACATGAACGTTCTCACACTAGCAAAAAACCGTACATAGTGTTAACATCGCAGAGGCGGATCCTAAGACTATTATACCAAAAATCTGCATACCATTCGAGATACTCCTCATTAATAACACAAATATCCCGAACCAGACAATTTTTTGTCTTTTACTCACGTAGACTTCCTCCATAAATTTGACATGCTTCTGTAAATAAACATCATTCTACGCAACATATTTTTTTGTTTTCAGGTAGCGGTTGAACGCCCGCGAACTGAGAATGGTCATCGTTACCCGGGTAAGTTTAATTGTAACAGCAGTTGTTGAACGTATAATAATGGTGTCTGTAAAAAGTTGTCAGAACAAGATATCATTTTATTATATTTACATTCAGTTGATTAGTCTCCAATTCAGGTAGATGAGTGTAAAAGCGTTCACCTACATGGAAGTCTTCTGTAATTTTTTTAATGGTGGTGCTGAATCACTGACCAAGGAATGGTTTATGGGCCAAATCCTTCAGGTGAACCATAACTTCTAACATTTGATTTCTAGGGTGATTACATATGGATCGAACCTATCTCAGGGAAGGAATTCGACGTGGCTATTGGAGCTCGCGTAGTATCAGCGGAAGGTAGACGCATTCAAGTCAAAGACGACGATCACAAGGTAATTTGATGTTGTGTTACATTTATTATGCCTAAATCGATTCTTCCGCCTGAGCGACAAGAAGCTCTGAGTTTTTTTCGAAGGCATGCACTCGTAATGCCATTTTTTCTGCCTCGGATTTGATTACTTTTTAGTTTTTTTACTCGGTCGTTGAAGAATTTTTTACGAGCCCTGATCTACTAGTCAGTCTGATAAACCAGCGGGATATTTACAGTTTTTATATTGTAATGTCAAACGCTCAACTATTTTCCTTAACATTACGTAATTGGTTACGAAACGAGCTAGAAAATTGCAGTTTTCCACTCATGGTTCTTTTTCAAGCAACAATCGAGTGAAAAAAATTTCTTCGTAATATTAGATGACAAAACAATACTTCATCCCCAGCAAGACATTTAAAATGATTTCCATCTAATTTCCAAATAGACAGGAATCGTCATGGTCGAATCTCCCGTACACTGAGAGAAATATTCTTGGACAAGTTACTGTAAAATTTATCAAGTGATATTATACAAAAAAATTGATAACAAACTTTTTTTTTATTTTAATTTAGATTTAAAATATCAACATTTGTCTGTACAATTTCTGAAAATTAAACTCATTTTTTCAATCAAAATTTGGAAGGAACAATGGCTGGCCCCAGAGAGAAGAATAAAAGCAATGCACGCAACATCGGTGCAGGGCGTAGAAGACATGATCAGTTTAGGAGACCTCCATGAAGCTGGCATTCTGCGGAATCTCTTGATTCGGTACAACGAGAATCTTATCTACGTGAGTGTATTTTCCAAACACGATTAGTAGTCAGTACATATCTCAGCAGGGTGTTTAACAGACCTGGAAAACCTGGAATTGACCTAGAATTTTTTATTTCAACAAAATGATTTGGAAATGACCTGCGATTTTTCTCGATCTCGAAATGTATAGTTCTCCACTCCCATTTTCTACTTCATGTATCCCGACGTATACAAATATAAAACCCCTCCAAGTAACTAAGTAATTCTTTAAAATAAAAGTAGTTCATAATTTTTATAGAAGTTAGCGATTTCTAAAATAAATATCTGAGCATTTCGTGATCTCATGAAAATATAAAAAAATTAATATACAGTATTAAATTTTTGTGACGCAACTTCTGAATTTTCGAACTCGAAATACATAACCTTATCTTGCAGACTTACACGGGTTCCATCCTGGTCGCTGTCAATCCTTATCAAATATTGCCAATTTATACCGCCGAGCAAATCAAACTGTACAAAGATCGTAAGATCGGCGAGTTACCACCTCACATATTTGCGATAGGTGATAATAGCTACGCTCACATGAACCGTTATGGCCAAGACCAATGTATTGTCATAAGGTATTGTTTTCGCAAATCGTACTCTTCATCATTTCGTTTCTAATTACACATATTTAGCGCAGCTGAAAACTAAAAAAAAGATGTATAAATTCAAAATGCCTTCAGAATAAAAAATATACGAGCTTACTGTCATTGAATCCCTTTATATAGCGGCGAAAGCGGAGCAGGAAAGACTGAGAGTACCAAATTAATTCTGCAATATTTGGCTGCTATTAGCGGTAAACACTCCTGGATAGAGCAACAAATTTTAGAGGCCAATCCCATACTCGAAGGTACGAAAACTCGTCATCATGAAAGAAAACAATTATAGATTGTATAAAAATACAAATTCATTATCGCCATTCAATCATTCTTCAATAGCTTTTGGTAACGCGAAGACTGTAAGAAATGACAACTCGTCTCGTTTCGGAAAATACATCGACATTCATTTCAACCATCAAGGCGTCATCGAAGGCGCAAAGATCGAACAATATCTCTTGGAAAAGTCACGAATCGTGTCGCAAAATTTAGACGAACGAAATTATCACATATTTTACTGTATGTTAGCCGGACTTTCGAAGGATGAAAAGCTCAAACTCGAATTGGACGATGCTTCGACGTACAAGTACCTCACTGGGGTATGGATCTTTTCGTATTTTGGCAGGAGGAAAAATTTCGGAAATAACTTATGGTCGTTATTTTCAGGGAGGTAGTATCACATGCGAAGGTCGCGATGACGCAGCAGAATTTGCCGACATCCGATCGGCCATGAAAGTCTTGCTTTTTTCCGACTCGGAAATATGGGAAATCTTGAAATTGCTGGCCGCGTTATTGCACATGGGAAACATAAGATACAGAGCAACGGTCGTAGGTCAGCATAGCAAAGAAACAAGAGCACATGAATTCGTTGCTATGTGAATGCATACAAAATCTTGCTGTCCCCTTTTTCGGAATGAATGTATGTTTCCATTTTATCGGTGTTTCAGACAATTTGGACGCCACGGAAATACCGGAATCGACGAACGTACAGAGGGTGGCGCAATTACTGGGTGTGCCGATGCAATCACTCGTGGATGCTTTGACTCGGCGTACGATTTTTGCCCATGGAGAAACTGTGGTACGTTCCATTGTTCCGAAAAATTGTTCGAGACCTAAAATTTCTATTACTGGAGATTTTTATTTTTTTATAGGTTTCGACTTTGTCGAGAGAACAGTCCGTTGACATTCGGGATGCTTTCGTCAAAGGAATTTACGGTCGATTATTTATACACATAGTGAAAAAGATAAATGAGGCGATCTACCGACCCAAGCATTCTCACCGCAGTTGTATCGGCGTCCTTGACATCTTCGGCTTCGAGAATTTCAACCACAACAGTTTCGAGCAGTTCTGCATAAATTACGCGAACGAAAATCTTCAACAGTTTTTTGTGCAACATATTTTCAAGCTGGAGCAGGAAGAGTACAATCACGAAGGCATTAACTGGCAGCACATTGAGTTCGTCGACAATCAAGACGCTTTGGACATGATCGCCATCAAGCAGCTGAACATCATGGCTTTGATAGATGAGGAATCGAAATTCCCAAAAGTGAGAGAAATGGCGTAAAGTAGAATATTGCGAGATCAGTCGAAAATTTTGTCGAGTTGCTTATAATGTTGTGCAATTTGTAGGGCACGGATCAAACGATGTTAGCAAAAATCCACAAGACCCATGGATCCCATAGGAACTACCTGAAGCCAAAGTCTGACATAAATACCTCATTTGGTTTAAACCACTTTGCCGGCGTTGTTTTCTACGACACGAGAAGCTTCCTGGAGAAGAACCGTGACACTTTCAGTGCAGATTTGTTGCAGCTCATTCACATTTCGTCAAACAAGTTCCTGCAGACGTGCTTCATCGAGGACATTGGCATGGGGTCGGAAACGAGAAAAAGGGCTCCGACGTTATCCACGCAATTCAAAAAATCTCTGGACTCGCTGATGAGAACGTTGTGCAACTGCCAGCCTTTTTTCATTAGGTGTATTAAACCAAATGAAGTCAAAAAACCAATGGTAATATTTTTTTCTTGACTCTAATCTCAAAATTGGTACTTTAAGTGTATTTTTCGGCCATCGTGAAGAAAAGTACTGTGTCGCGCATGCTGGAAATTGTCGATTTTGATGAAATGATTGCGGCACCCGCCTTCGGCTCGTGCCACAACCATTCATTTCGTCAAAATCACCAATGCCAGCTTGCACAAAAATGCCTAGTGAACCAGTGAGTTCACAATGAGCTCTCACTGAGCTTATTGTGAGCTCGCAGTGAATTGGAAATTCCAGCCTTTAAGTGAGATAAAAGTGAGCTCACTGTGAACTCACATGTGACCTCACTGTGAGCTCATTGTGAGCTTACTAAACAAATTTTCCTTTTTTTACGAAGTGAAAAAATTTTTCAAACATTGTCAGAATTTTCGAACATTTTAGAATTTCATAATTGATGTTTATTTACAAGATTCGCAAAATTCTCGGAATCTCCGAATTTTTTAACAATTTTAGTAGACTTGAATTTTCCAAAATTTTTAAAAGTTCGGAGATTTCCTGAAATCCTTCGAATTTTTCAAATTTTGAGGATTTTCAGAATTCTCATAATTCGCAAATTTATTTGAATTACATGAATTTCTAAAATATTCTAAAGTTTTAAATTTCCAAGAAATTTCCCAATCTATCAAATTTTCAAAATGCCCAGAATGTTTGTAATTTGTTCGAGATACTGAAAATCGAGTAATGCCTGAAATTTACAAAATTTTCAGATTTCTGAGGAATTACTGAATTTGTCTACAAAGTTTTCTAGAAAACTTGAAAAACCACCGATAAAAAAAACAACAGTAAATACAATTCCGCAACATCGTAAAAAAGAGAAATTTCTTTCATGAGCTCACAGTGAGTTCACATGTGAGCTCACAGTGAGCTCATTTTTACCTCACCCAAAGGCGGAAATTTCCAACTCACTGCGAGCTCACAGTGAGCTCACTGGGAGCTCATAGTTAACTCACTGTTTCACTGGGTGTACTATATTGCGTTTGTGTGATTTTCGATGATTATATTTCGATTGAATTTTTTATATTTTCGTACCTATACTGTAATATTGGACTTGATGTAAAAAAAACTACAGTTTAGTATTCTACGATGTAGTTATTTTATTGTTTACATGTATTATATGGTTGTTTAAAACGGTTTTTTGAAAATTATATTTCATCTAAGGTAAACTAAAAAACAAAATGTAGTTGATTAAGTTTGTTTTGGATTCGCAGATGTTTGATCGAGCCTTATGCTGCAGGCAATTGCGGTATTCTGGAATGATGGAAACGATCAGAATAAGGAGAGCAGGTTACCCTATACGACATTCTTTTCCAGAGTTCGTCGAGAGATACCGTTTTCTCATCCCTGGCATTCCTCCCGCGCATAAAGTACGATAAGTACCCATTGTTTTGTTTATATATATTTTTTTCAACGCACAGTATCATTGTATGTTGTTATTGAATAACTCGGAGCAAAATTCCTCGAAGATCGGAATTTTAAGGCTGTTTTATCGCGTACGATATTAGTTTGTGGAAATTACGAACATTCATTTTTTTGTTAATAATGATATATTTTTAGTAGCAGTACTCTGATTCTAATGAACGAATTCTATAATCTTGAAATTTGATCATCAGTGACGGTAAATGACCGTTAAAAATTACCACAACCTATCCAATTTATTCTCATCAGTAAACTCACATCCCTGCGCGCAACTCAAAGTCGCGATTAAAACCTACAGTGGCGCCATCATGAGAACTACTATGAGCGTTCGTTGTTAAAAAATATTCCTCACAATTCTAGATAAGTAATTGTACGTATCGACTTTTTATCATTACTATATCACCTATTCGAAAAATTTTTCGAAAAAATTGACGTATCTTGTTCATAATAACTGATAATAACCAGCTTGGACGCTTAAGTCAGCCATTTTGTTAGTGACGATTTAGTCATTTCAGCTCCACCTGAATTTTCTTTTAATCGCGAATTCCGTGTCGAGGCACGAAACAAAGTTGTATAAACAAACAGTAATCCCCGAATGAATGAATTTTAATGTATTATTTTTGGAATTTTTAGACCTTAATAATAAAGAACTTCCATTTTCAATTCCATTTCCGGAATTCACAGACTGAATGCAGAGCCGCGACGTCTCGAATTTGCCACGCCGTATTGGGCAAATCCGACTACCAATTGGGTCACACGAAAGTGTTCCTGAAAGACGCGCACGACCTTTACTTGGAGCAGGAAAGGGACAGAGTTCTCACGAGAAACATCCTCGTTCTCCAGCGCAACATTCGAGGCTGGGTCTACAGAAGACGATTCCTGCGGATGCGAGCTGCCGCGATTATTTTGCAAAAGTACTGGCGCGGTCACGCGCAGCGGCAAAGGTACAAGAGAATGCGAATTGGGTACATGAGGCTGCAGGCGCTCATTCGATCGAGGGTTTTGTCCCATCGCTTCCGGCATTTGCGGGGGCACATAGTCGCTCTTCAAGCTCGCGCGAGGGGTCATCTGGTTCGAAGGATGTACAGCAAAAAAATGTGGGCTATCATCAAAATCCAAGCTCACGTACGCAGGCTCATTGCTCAACGCAAATACAAGAAAAGCCGGTACGAGTACAGGCTGCACATCGAGGCCCTCCGGATCCGCAAGAAGGAGGAACGGGAACTGAAGGATCAAGGAAATAAACGGGCGAAAGAAATTGCCGAGCAACACTTTATGGTAATTTTAATTGCTATTTTGCCATCTTAATATTACTGGAATGAATTGTTTATGCATCGATTTAGTTTTGAAGAGTTTTTTTTGAATTGTGAATTTTTTATTTATACAGGAACGCATGCAAGAGCTGGAAAGAAAGGAAATGGAGCTGGAGCTCGAGGATCGGCGCAGAATGGAAATAAAAAAGAATTTGATAAACGATGCCGCGAAAAAACAAGACGATCCTGTGGATGACAGCAAACTTGTGGAAGCTATGTTTGATTTTCTTCCGGATTCAAGCAGCGAAGCGCCAACTCCTGCTCGAGAAACTTCGGTCTTCAACGTGAGTTAATGTTTAATTGAATTATTCTGGATATCTCAGAATGATTCATTTCTGAGGTATCTAATTTTTTCGTGAAAATTGCAGGATCTTCCAGCTCCGAGAATGGACCAACAAGAAATCATAAGTCCGATGCGAATAGCGTCTGAGGACGAGGAGGATTTGTCGGAATTCAAGTTCCAGAAATTTGCTGCGACCTATTTCCAAGGCAACATCACTCATCAATATTCAAGAAAACCGTTAAAACACCCGCTTTTGCCTTTACACACGCAAGGAGATCAATTGGTGAGTGTAGATTGTTTTTGATTCATATAATATAAAAAAGGTTCAGTTTTATTGAGATTGGTTCTTTTGGCAGGCGGCGCAAGCATTGTGGATAACAATATTGCGATTCACTGGAGATTTGTCGGAACCGCGATTCCATACGATGGACAAGGACAATACATCGGTGATGTCGAAAGTTACGGCTACTTTGGGGCGGAATTTTATCAGGAGCAAGGAGTTTCAAGAAGCCCAGATGATAGGAATGGAGCCAGTAAGTTGAAAAATTTTTTTAATTTTACTTCTGGAAAAATTAAATCCGTATATCCCAGGCGGGATTCGAACCCGTCTACTTGGCTTTTGTGGTCCAGCAGCATAACCGCTCGACCGCCGAAGCAGTTCTGAAAACGAATTATGTTCGACATAGTTATACTATACTGAGTATAATTTTCTTGATCACTGTGCATAATATACTTTTCGGTACAGTAAAATCCAACATTCCATGCTAAAGTATAATTTTCATGATCATTTTGTGAAAAATCATGTTCGCTAAAGTAAAATATGTCATTCCATGCTAAATAACAATTTATTATACGCTGTAACGAATTTTAGTATAAAGTATTATATATTTTACTATAGTGGTATGGCATTTTTGGGATGTAAGTAAACTACCATACCATGTAACGTTTAAACCCATAAACGCGAACTGGGCGCGCCGTATGGTATGGTGATTTTCCCGTAACTTCTAGTATTTTTAACTACAAGTTTTTCCTCCGTGTAAGACATAAAAACGCCATATACGTACGTTCTCGAGAATTGTACAAGAATACTGGAAAAAAATCATTTTCGAGATTTACAAATTTCTGCGGGATGGATTATAATACCCTGGCAGCATCGAAAAAACCGTAGAAAACCGACGATTGGTTTCTTGCAGTTTTTTTCGGTTTTTTGTAACGATCGATTTCAAAAACGTGTTAATCTCGAAAAATCGAGCTGAAAGGAACCGATCGAAGCGAAAAATTACGTAATTTCGACCAATAACTCTGAAAACTCACCATATCACAACTCACAGTCAATCTTAAAACGAACAAAGTACTCTGACGAAACAAAAACAAAATGTTCCAAATCCCCAAAAACGAATCGTCGAATTCCAGGACACTTATCTCAAACAAAAACCACGCTCGATTCGCCACAAGCTCGTCTCCCTCACCCTGAAACGAAAAAACAAACTCGGAGAAGACGTGCGACGCCGTCTGCAGGACGACGAGTACACCGCCGACAGCTATCAATCATGGCTGGAAGCCCGTCCAACTTCGAATCTAGAAAAACTCCACTTCATCATTGGCCACGGAATCCTGCGGGCCGAGCTGCGCGACGAAATCTACTGCCAAATATGCAAACAGCTTACGAACAACCCTTCCAAATCGTCCCATGCGAGAGGCTGGATTTTGCTTTCCCTGTGCGTCGGCTGTTTCGCACCATCCGAAAAGTTCGTCAACTACCTCCGCGCCTTCATTCGCGAGGGCCCGCCGGGATACGCTCCCTATTGCGAAGATCGTCTTCGACGCACCTTCAACAATGGCACGAGGAACCAACCCCCGAGTTGGCTCGAACTTCAAGCAACGAAATCCAAGAAACCGATAATGCTACCCATCACTTTCATGGATGGAAACACGAAAACGTTGCTGGCTGATTCGGCGACGACCGCGCGAGAGCTTTGCAATCAATTGTCGGACAAAATTTCTCTGAGGGACCAATTTGGGTTTTCCTTGTACATCGCACTTTTCGACAAGGTTTCGTCACTGGGGAGTGGCGGGGACCATGTTATGGACGCCATTTCGCAGTGCGAGCAATATGCGAAAGAACAAGGGGCGCAAGAACGGAACGCGCCGTGGAGGCTGTTCTTCAGGAAGGAAATTTTCGCACCCTGGCACGAACCTACGGAGGACCAGGTTGCCACGAATCTGATTTACCAGCAGGTAGTCCGGGGAGTGAAATTCGGGGAATATAGGTGTGACAAGGAAGAGGACCTGGCGATGATCGCGGCACAGCAGTACTATATTGAGTACCACGTGGACATGAACGTGGACAGGCTTTTCACGTTGTTGCCGAATTATATTCCGGATTACTGTTTGACTGGGGTTGACAAAGCGATCGAGAGGTGGGGTCATCTTGTTTTGCAAGCTTATAAAAAGGTATGTGAAGAAAAGTATTTTCACCATTCTAACCTCCAAATTGGTACTTTAACGTGTCGGTTCTCATAGTGCAAAGCTATGTTCGCAACGTTCATGGATGGGCTCATTCGACTCACGTGTTACATCCCTCGCCTTCGGCTCGGGATATAATCCTCACGTTTCGTCGAATTCACCCATCCGTACCCGTTACGAAAATAGCTATTGTTTTATATAATAAATTATTATGCCGATCCCTTTGAATAATCTGTGATATATTTATCGAGCATAAACTAATTTAACCTATGTCAAGAACGTTTTATTAGGTAACAACCACCCGAAATAATTTATTGATAAGAACATCTAAAAAAGGATATTTGAAAAGTTGAAGAATAAAAGTAAAGAAAAAGGAAATCTCGACAAAAAAATGAAAATACGCAATTCGGACGGATTTCGTCCGTCGCTAAAAAAATAGCAATAAGAGCGCGCTCTAAGAACGAAATCCGGCCAGGGAGTATGCACGGGAAGATCGATTTTCAGAGATCGTGTGATTACTGCTCTAAACTGAATGCCTACTGTTGTGCTTGAATCAAATTTACCGTATTTATCTGTATTCTTTGGATTTTTTTACAGAGCTATTATTTGAAGGAGAAAGTACCTGCGTTGCGAGTCAAAGAAGATATCGTTGGCTACGCCAAATTTAAGTGGCCTCTGCTTTTTTCCCGGTTTTACGAAGCTTACCGAAATTCGGGGCCCAATCTGCCGAAAAATGACGTCATTATAGCAGTGAACTGGACCGGTGTCTACGTTGTAGACGATCAAGAGCAAGTGCTTCTAGAACTATCCTTCCCTGAAATCACTACCGTGTCTAGTCAAAGGTATTATTCCAAGATATGTAAAATAATTCACGTGTTGTAAAATTCGAACGAATTTCGAAAATTCATACATCGAAACAACAAACTGAACTGAACTGTTTTTAAAAGTATTGAACCACTGGTTTTCATATTTCGGTTAGAGTGAGGGGTTTCGACCCACCTTTCAACCAGCTGTAAAAAACAAACTAATCACTTTACAAGCGTCATCAACCGATCAAATCGAAGGGTTTACCTTCTAGATTAAGTTTTTAGAGTCGAACATGATTGAATTAATTGCATTTTTCAAAAAATCATGCTCAAAAAAATTCGCGTATAGTGAGTTTTTGCAATGGAAAAATGGATATTTTCAAAGTTTTTTAAACGACGCGAAAATGGTATTATTATGCAGGCGAAGTCGTCCTTTATTTTAGAAAACTGGAAAACACTCGAAAAAACGATATTTTTTGGAAAAGTCAAATTTTCACTCAGGTAGCTGTCATATGCGAGAGTGTCACTTTTCAACCAAATTAAACGCTTGACGGGGAGACCTGCGCCCCCCCCCCCTGCTATTTAATACTTACCTAACCTAACCTGACGCTTTGCCCTCCTCCGTTTTGCCCTCCACCACATGCGAAAACATGGAAAAATATCATGAATATGCTTGTTTTTGATTGCGAAAAATCGCGATGAACTAATTTTGTTGAGCATGATTTTTTCAAAAATGCAATTAATTCGATCATGTTCGACTCAAAAAACGTAAACCCTTCAATTTGATCGGTTGGTGACGGTTGTAAAGCGATTAGTTTGTTTTTTACACCTGGTTGAAAGGTGGGTCGAAACCCATCACTGAAGCCCGTATAAGTTTAAATGATAAATAAATACTACTTACTACAGAACAAATAAAATGTTCACACAAACGTTCAACTTGTCGACGGTTCGAGGAGAGGAGTTCACGTTCCAAAGTCCCAACGCGGAAGACATTCGCGACTTGGTCGTCTACTTCCTCGAAGGGCTGAAGAAACGAAGCAAGTTCGTCATAGCGCTGCAAGATTACAAAGCCCCGGGAGAGAGTTCGTCATTCCTGAACTTCCAAAAGGGTGACCTTATAACCTTGGAAGATAAGAACACCGGGGAAACCGTGCTCAATTCAGGGTGGTGCGTCGGGTTGTGCGAAAGGACCGGCGAAAAAGGCGATTTCCCTTCGGAAACCGTCTACGTTTTGCCTTCTTTGTCAAAGCCACCAAACGATATTTTGGTAAATGTGTAACTAACCAAAAAAACAGAAAATAACAATGAAATATTGTTAGTTTCTGATTTCCCTAGTGATTCTAGTTTTTATAAAAATTTTTATAAGGTCGGTTTTATAAAAGTTTCATAAATTTGCATTTTTTATAAAAAAATTTTTTTGTATAAAAATTTTTTTCAACATTTTTAAAAATGTGCAAAAATGTTCCAACCTTTTTTGGATCATTTTGCTAATGTATATACCATTTTTCATCAGTTTATGAGACTCTAGCTCAAATTTCGTTTCGAAAGAAATTAAAAAATTTTTTGGGGACAGCGGGATTTGAACTTGCTACCTTTGCATCAGAAATCCGATAGTCAACTTTCTTTTATGTCAATTTGGATGCTTATCCTCAATTTGATTTGAAGAATTTTCGAATCCTATAAAATCATATGTTTTTACGTTTTATAATTGCTAAAAAAAGTTACGAACATGATTTTCTATTCTCTTGTGTAATAAAAACGTATCAAATATTACTGTAAGAGAAATTCCTTATATTAAGAAATTTTTTTAATAAAAATGCGAAACTTTTTATAAAAATCGCGAAGTTTTTATGAAAATAAAGGTTTTATAAGAAAATTTTGAGGACTTCAATTGTTTTTATAAAAAAACAGATGAATTGTATGAAAATTTTGACAGATTTCATACAAAAATTTTTTCTGTATGAAGTTTTTATAAAACAACTGTATACACCTCAGTGCAATAAACGGTCCTTTCTTGGCCTGCTCGGACCCGAGAAACCTTTTTATTGCCTTCGGTGTATAAAGTGTCGTATGTGCCAAAGGGCAAAAAGTTGTTTTGGATTCATGCGATTATATTCCTCGGCTTCGCCTCGGAATATAAACTTGCATTCATCAAAAAAAAACCTTTTGCCCTTAGGAATATAATATACTATTATAAAAATCGAAAATATTGTATCACTTTTATAAAATAGACCTTATAAAAAAACGAATTTTTATAAATAAGTCACTGATTTCATGAAAATTTTGCCTGTTTTTATAAAAACTACAATCACAAGGGTTTCGAAAAATGATTTGGAATTTGTTTTCGCCTAATAAAATTCCGAAAAAGAACGTCCCAAAAATGCATTTCGATTGATTTTAAATATTTCTGCAGTCACTGTTCAGCATGGATGGTTCGGAAAACGGTCGCAGATTCTACCCACAACCGATGAATGGCGTGGAAACGCGGGACAAGCCGCATACTTTACTGGAGTATTCGATAGACCATTTTCGGACGCCGCCGAAAAAGACCATGTCCAAAGCTCTGACGTTGACGACAGCTCGGCGAGGGCACGGGGAAGAGTTGTGGCGACATTCCAGGGATTCGCTGAAACAACCGCTACTGAAAAAACTTGTCTCGAAAGAGGAATTGGCGGAGGAAGCGTGTTTCGCGTTCAACGCCATTCTCAAGTACATGGGAGATTTGCCAACCAAGAGGCCGCGAATCGGGAACGAGTACACCGATTTGATATTCGATGGGCCGTTGAAAAATGAGATCCTTCGGGATGAAATTTACTGTCAAATCATGAAGCAGCTAACGGATAACAGGAACAGGCTGAGCGAGGAACGAGGTTGGGAACTCATGTGGCTCGCGACTGGACTTTTTGCGTGCAGCCAAAGTCTGCTCAAAGTTAGTGTTTGTTACGAGATTTCTAGTTACTGATTATGTGAATTTGTGACACAAAATCGTTATTTAACAGTGTGACTTGAACGTTTGTACTTTTTTTTATTCGACATCGATTTCCGTACTTTCATAAATTAGATGAAAATTTGATGAACTTCAAAATAATCGTTCATTAATCAACTGTCAGTGAACATGAAAAACTCACTTCATATACTTGAGTCATGTTCAAAAGTTCAACGAAAGTGGTCATAGTGGTCATTTTTCAGGAATTGACACTGTTTTTGCGGACAAGACGTCATCCAATATCTCAAGATTCATTGCAAAGGTTGCAAAAAACGTTGCGCAATGGACAGAGGAAATATCCACCACACCAGGTCGAAGTTGAAGCCATTCAACATAAAACGACCCAGATATTCCACAAAGTTTACTTTCCTGATGATACAGATGAAGTAAGGGGAAAAAAAAATTTACAAAATTTTTATTACGAAGCTTTTTTCTAGGGGCTTCTGAATAACAAAAAAGACTTCCTGAATTTTTTGTGTTTCCTGCAATGATACTCTTGATTTTTTATTTTTAGTGTTTAGTCAGTAAACAGACATAAATCTATTTTACAGGCATTTGAAGTGGACTCTTCGACCCGCGCAAAAGATTTTTGTCAGAATATCGCGCAAAGGCTCAATCTGCGATCAGCGGAAGGCTTCAGCTTGTTCGTAAAAATAGCCGACAAAGTGATATCCGTCCCCGAAGCTGATTTCTTCTTCGATTTCGTGCGGCATTTGACCGATTGGATCAGAAAAACACGACCTGTCAGAGACGGCGTTTCTCCACAATTCACATATCAAGTCTTTTTTATGAAAAAATTGTGGACCAACACAGTGCCTGGGAAAGACAGGAACGCGGATTTGATATTCCATTACCATCAAGAACTGCCCAAATTACTTCGAGGTACGTTTTTTCTCAAAATTATAAAAAATTTTGTAATTATCAAAATGTGTAAAATCTCAACAATTTTTAAAGTAAGCGGAATTCTCATGATGTAGAATACACTACTTTTATCATAGCTGTGTCGAATCACCTCTTAACTTTCGATTTGATTGTAGGATACCACAAATGTACTAAAGAAGAGGCTTCCAAATTAGCTGCTTTGGTATACAGGGTACGATTTGGAGAAAGTAAACAAGAGTTGCAAGCTATACCGTTAGTAATTTGATCGTATTTCCATAGATACTGTAATTAACGTCTGAAAATAAAACTTTCGAACAAAACTTTTTCCAGGCAAATGTTACGAGAGTTAATCCCCGCTGATTCAGTGAAAATCCAGAGTTCGAACGAGTGGAAACGATCTATAATCGCTGCCTACAATCAAGACGCTGGTAAGTTGACCAAAGTTATATTTTTCAAAATTGCTCTTAATGTAATGATTTTCATTGCCTTCAATGCAAATGATTATCAATAGGTATGAGCCCGGAAGATGCGAAAATTACGTTTTTGAAAATCGTTTACCGATGGCCGACTTTCGGCTCGGCGTTTTTCGAAGTCAAGCAAAGTACTGAGCCAAATTATCCTGAATTACTTCTCATTGCCATTAACAAGCACGGTGTTAGTTTGATACACCCACAAACAAAGGTAAGTTCAATTTTATACCACGAAAAAGGTATAAAACCACATGATTTTATTTTGATACAATTTTGGTTTCCGAATAAATTTCTAAGTTGTCGTCTGTCGACTGCAAGCAATTTTTGTAATTTTAGGACGTTCTCGAAACTCACCCTTTCACGAGAATTTCAAATTGGTCTTCGGGCAACACGTATTTTCACATGACGATAGGAAACCTCGTCCGGGGATCGAAATTACTGTGCGAAACCTCTCTTGGGTACAAGATGGATGATCTTCT
Organism: Platygaster equestris; assembly: GCA_030522785.1. Classification (NCBI taxonomy): domain Eukaryota; kingdom Metazoa; phylum Arthropoda; class Insecta; order Hymenoptera; family Platygastridae; genus Platygaster; species Platygaster equestris. The sequence goes on from JAPYZK010000023.1 coordinate 17,009, forward strand.
CACTTCGTACATATCACTTTTGCTTACCAACATTAACAAGCAACGCACGATACGGATTAAATAACGAGTTCGTATGCTCGCAAAGAAAAGAACCATGTTCGATGTCAGCAATGATACTTAAAGTTGTATTTATTATATCTTATGACTTGGAATGAAGAGCCTTATGACCAAACATGACTTATATCGGAAAAAACTGGTTTAAAGGGTGTATATCCCATTGTACATTTACTTCATGTACAGGTAAAAATTTTTTTCAAGATTCTCAAACTAATCATCATTTGTGAAGTCTATTTTTTCAAACCGAAATTGATCTCAATTTAAGGATTGATTTTTTGGTCGTAATAAGGCTTCTTTTTTCATCCCGAGTCACTCATTATAATGAAACGACGCAGAAAAAAATTTGTATACAAATCGAGCGAAAACGCTTCCAAAAATCTAAGCAGCGTTTCAAACGTTTACCTTGTTATATCTTATTGATTATACATTATCAAATTTTCTACTTATGAGATGCAAAATTTGGGGTTATATGTATATGTATACATTTTTGTATACATTGCATACATATTAGGTTGGCAGTTATTTTGGCTATGTCGGAATTTTTTTCAATGATTATGGTAACGATTATCGAAAAATCGAAAAAGTTCAGTATAGTGCGTACAGTTTATGGTCTACCAAAATTCTGCTAAGTGTCTGACATTGCCATCTATTTTTATAAAAGTTTTAAATATTCAAGTAAAAATAACGAAAAGAAACATGTAAATACCCATTTAGAATTGTAAGTGTTCGGTGGTACTTGGTTAATGTTATCAACATTTACACAAATTTTAACAAAAATTTTGTTGTGATACCTCGATTGATTTTAAGAAAGGGAATGAAAAAAACGCTCACATCGCCGAAATGAATGCCACCCTAATACATACATATATATAATATATATATGTATTGTTCTTTTTCTATGCATTCCTTAGTGCACTTCTCAATCGTCAATATGAGAGCATAGTGTATATCTATTTTTATAGTTATATATGAAGGAGCTTATTGTAAAACTTTATCTTGTATTCCATTAATTCCAATTCATGTTGATTGTGCTCTCGAAACATACATTTAGACTTTTTAAGGATGTTGCGATAAAATGGCAGTCCTTTTCACGTGATGATGAAATCTTCATTTAAAGAGCAACTTACGTACAAGACAATCGTACTGTTGAGGTACTAGATAGATTTAATATACTCGTTTGCTATTTTGGTCCTAAAAAAGCTGAGAATAAAGTCCTGTTTACTATGCTTCGTATTTTTATTGAAAAAAAAGTCTTTTTGAATGAAAACTGAATCGATCCAGAAAACAGTAAGCGTTACTCTGCATGACGTAGACTTATATCCTTTGAATATGTGATTACTCATCAAAAAATGACTTGCTTTTGTTCTTTTCTTACTCACACTGGCGAAAAACCGTACCAGTGTTGAATTGACATCGATAAAGCCATGTCAATATTCACACTGGCAAAAAATCCTCTCGGTCAACAGTTTCTGAAATTAAATTTTGGCAATCACACTTGCGAAAACCGTGTCAGTCCAAAAAGTGCAAACCTATAACCTCCAAAAGATTCACACATTCTGAGAAACATGAACATACTTACGCTGGCGGAAAACCGTACTATGAGTGCACACTCAACATGTTGAGTTAGTCGGATAAAAGAAATCACATCCGTACCGCGATTGCACTGCCATGAAATCCTCTCAGTACATATAGTTTCCAAAGTCAAATTTTGGCTCGTACGCTGCAGCGTACGTGCGTTAACGCACTCATATTTGATGTGATTCAATGTAAGTAAGTGTAAGTATTCCTCACAGTTCATGAAAAATCCCTGTATTCATGAAAAATCGAAGTATGTTATTTAAGCGCATTTCAAACACGTATATTCATAGTTCATCAGAATCAAAAATTGAAATCATGTATTTAGAAACCGCATTTGTGAAGTACAGCATTATCAGGGGGGGAGGGGGGGGCATTTCCTTCAATTCGCCACTGCTGATGAAAAATATTAATGTACTTTTTTCTCACTTTTTTACTCTTTTTTTCTACATTCAAGTGGAAAAAAACTTTTCTTTTTACACACATAACGGTGAAAAAAACTGTCACTTTTTCGAGAGTTATAGAAAAATAAAGTAATTGATTCGCTATGAAGACACATTATTATGAATTGAAGAGAACCAAAATTAAATATTCAATGGTTTTTGTCCGCAAATGCGGACCTGATGATAAGTCCGCCTAATAATACGTGAAGGTGTAATTATTGTTATTAATTACAAATAACTGTACCGAATAATAAAATCAACCACGTTCATTGTCCAAACAATGCCAACGTGCGATTTAATTGTGGGTAAATTCCCAAGAAGGCAGCATTCCTACGTAACAATGGACGTCTTCAGGAAGGCATTTTCGAGGCGATGTTATCTCGTTTCCTCTCCGAGTGCATTAAATCTGATTGTTTTTCTGAAGACAGATTTAAACCCAGTCTTGTTCTACAAAAGCATACAGGGTCTTTTTTACGTTTCTCATGGGGCCCGAAGATTCCCATCGCCGGGCCCCGCACGACTCGTGTTCGAAAATCATACACCACTAATTACACCGTTCGCGAAAATTCCAGACGTGGCGAATAAAAGCTGAAACTGCATAACAAAAAAGTAAAGTTTGATTTATTGTTCGCCTTAAGATCTAGAAAACACATTACAAAGTATCTCGGCATGGTTCAGACTCTCGTTTACAATTCTGTTGACGATGGATTACCGGGCAAGTTTAAAAAAAATATTTGTACTTGACACAGCTGCGAGTATCAAGAGTTCAATCCTTTCGAAGATGGAAATGCATTCAACGGAACGATTCGAAAAAATGCTTTCTCAACAACGATGATAAACACCAACATTCCGTAACTACGCTTGCATTGATCGTACAGTACAAAATTTACCGCTACGTTTTTACACGCCTTTAATTCAACTTCAATTTTACACGATAATAAAGCTCAAATTTAGACGAAACGGATGTGATCTTCAACATGCCGACTTTTCCATCAAATCATACAAAACATAAATGGAATAAATAAATAAGAAAAAAAGAAATGTTGAAGATCACAACTTGATACATTATCGAAGTTCACACAAACGTTTTACAATACCCTCTAACTCAATTCTATTGAATTACAGAAATAGATTGTTACATAAATTTTATGACAGAATCATTATAAAAAAATTGATACCCCTTCCCCTACATTTAATTTTTTATGTCGTACCAATATGAAAAAATTGAACTATTGCTACCGTTACAATTATTATTGCAACATTCTTTTTCATGCGAGAAAAATCAGAAAAATTGGACTAGTGACGTTGAGTTTTCTTATCGAAATCTTCATTTATATTCGAGGAATTATGTTCTACGCGTACAAAAATTATAAAACAGGCGTAACACCTTCATGAATAATAATATATTTAAGTCAACTTAATCGAACTACGCAAAGCATGATGAACAATGATTGATCGATCCAATATTGACTGATAAAAGAGAAACGAATTTCCTTGAAAGAAGCGTAATCGAGTATACAAATAAATATGACGTCAATGCAAATCACGTGATATCATTCGCGACCTATTAAAAGTGCGCAAAGTAGTTTGAGCTGAATTTCAACAGAGGTATATTCTAAATTCGATGATGTGATCAATTATGTATGTTACATATTTATAAATGCATGACAAATTTGTCTGTTCATGCAATAGTTAATGTGTTGAATACAATACAAACGATATTCAAGAAAAAATAAGATGGTTTAACAAATCAAATTTACATTTGGTGCAAAAACAATTTATCGACGAAAAAATAATTCAGATATGTATATCCTGCACTGTAACGTGATAAGTCGATGTTCATGAAATCATTCGAAAAAAAACACTGTCTTCTGTGCTTTTCAATCACATGGACCATTAAAAATAATAAGTTCCATAAAACTTCGACAGTATCCTTATTATAATATTATTTATAATACACAGAATAAACTACAAAAATTGTACAATGTCTCTTTATCTCTCGTTATGATTGGCGTTGGGAGTTAAGGTCATTCCACATTGATTTTCCACACTTGAGATTTCTTTGACACTTAGTAAGTGTGTATAATTTTTCTGTTCAAGACGTCAACCTCAATCATTCACTTTTGTGAGATTCTTTATTCTCAATTTTAGTTCGCATATGTACTGGGTGAACTAATATGGAAAGCTATAATTTATCAACACTGCGAAACTATTATTTGAGGTTGCATCAGAGATACCTACTGCGGCTCTATTTCTCTAAAATTTCGTTCATAAGCACAATAATCAGCTTCCTTTGCATGATATTATAAAATAAAACTTGACAGAATCAAGCTCTTTTTTTTCCTCATAAATGTTACGGTACTTATCGAAAAAAACTGAAATTAGTAGTATTTCTCATCGCATGAGCAACTGGATGCATTTTTCGATTTTTATCAGTGTCATAAACAAGGTCACGCGTTATGAAACCGATCTTTATTATCTGGATTCAATCGCGATAGAGTAACATCTTTGAAATTAAGTACTAGAGTACCGGAGAGGAATCGGACATGGACCTGACTAGAGAAGAAAACCACCGGGAAAAATTGGACCATTAGTTCGGTACTGTCACAAATTTGCATGCACATATATTTTAAAAAATTTGACTGGAAAAACGAAAATTCAATGATTATCAACACATCCAGTCAAGAACACAACACAATTAAAATATATTAAAAAATTCCCGAATTTCACGATTCGGGAAAATGTGAACTGGGAGCTTCAAATCGATCATGCAGAAATTTATGAATTATGAAATTGAAATTCTCGAATAAATCAATTATTTTGACGTTTCACTTCCCCTACGTATAGATTCATACTTATTTGCGTGATCACATCACGCACAAAAAACATTCCAGAATCATGGATTCGCGATTATTTGTGCGTGAAAATGTCGATGAAACTAACAGGTGTGACTTAAGTTCATTTACAGTGCTCCCACCCATTTTCCAAGTGATCTAGCATCAAAGTGCCAGCGCTTTTACGCACTCTCACTAAATCATTTAGTCCATTTAGAATGGACCCACAACTTTCCGGAAGAAAGTTCTGTTTTTACCAACCGTTAATCTCAACACCAACCAATACGTGTCGATAATGACTACGATTGCGCGGTAAGGAGACGAAGTTCTTTGAAAAGGCCTTTCCCGAGGCAAGGATTGCTGGTAGTGTCATGGCTTTGGTTCTGGGGCTACCTGTTGCAATATCAGAGTCCCGGCTGAGGTTGTTGATGGGTCCAGGCAACGTCGGCAATCGCGGAAGGCATGTTGGCTTGATTATGCATGTTCCTAGGCGCCCTCATAATATCCTCCGCCGGGGGGCAGTGTGGCCGCGGTCCCGGCTCGGGTGTATATGTAAACGTGAGCCCGGTCGCGTAAATTATGCCGTCGTTCCTCACTAGGGAAACCGGAACTTGGGTCGGTTGCCGCACCCAAAGCCACTCGCCACGGAACAAGGAAATGTCAGGGACAACGCAGAGCATCGTCTCCTGGCACCTGGAGCAGACAAAAATTACAAATCAAATTCCAAGTTCGATTATGGAATTTACTGACAAGTTCTTGGCTTCGTAAATCAAAAATTATCATCTACGCATCTCACTCCATTTACCTGTACATCGTCTCTGCTTCGACATCGCCGAACCAAACCTGGAGATTCGGGGTGAAGTTATCGCCGGTGAGCTCGAGCATAGCAACATCGCCGCCGCCATTGAGGTGCAGCGTGTGCACCAGCGGTACCGGGGTTACCGGCGAACGAACCGGACCCATACCCTCGTAGAACTGGTACTCCGCTTTGTCCGTGCTGATGATGGTCCAACAAGCGCCGTCGTTTATCATTTCCTTGTTGGCCTCCTTGGGACACGGCGTCGCCTGGAACTGGATGATGCGCTCCTGCGAGAGGCACAGGTACATGTGGTCCGTGTCCTTCATGTAAAAGGCGCATTTGTGCAGCTGGGACACGGGGTCGTCGGCTTCGAGGCTCGCCATTTGTTTATCCACTTTGCGTATCACTAGCCGAGGCAGGGCCATTCCCGTCACCGAACACACGAGTTTGACCGTGCTGCCGTAGTGAATGTAACCATCTCGTACCTGTTTCACACATTTTCAAGTAAGTGATCAATTTGATCCTTCTAAATTTAAAATATTTCTAATAGCTTTGTGGAATTTTTATACAATTTCCCCATGAATCACTCGCATTTTCAAGAATGTCCAAGATGTTTCCCATTCATTTCCATACTTTTCAGAAATAAAGATTTTATTATTCTGAACTCAGTTGCTTATCAATTATATTTATAAGTTAGTGTCACCCTCGTGTCGTTCTTGGAGAATCCCTGAGGCCTTCAAGGTTTGACGCGCAATTTCGATGCACTAATAAGTACGTTTGTACATTGGTGTAAAAAATACTTAGAAATTCAAGTCATCGATACAACTTATCAAACCATCTTGAAAAAACGTCTACCTGAAACTCCTCCGACTCGCTTTCGTTGTCATCCAACAAATGTATAGTAAATGCTCCCCACTGCGTCGAACTCGCGTGAAAATTTCCATTCTCCACATGAAGGTACCTCGTGCTGACAGTTTGCGACCTCAGTCTGTTGAAAAGCGCCACCTTCGTGCCACTGGCGATACACAAATCGGCGTTCTTCAAAGATTGCTTCTTCTTCGAAGGTTTCGATATGACCTTTATTCTCTTGCTGTGAAACACCCCTATGTCGTGTCCATTGCCATAAAACATTTTCACCGACAGCATGAAATGCTTCCTTTTGTCAGAATCTGATATGTAAAGAGTTTTCGCGGCGCAGTATTGCTTGCCATTGTTGAGGTCGAGCTGTTGCATGTCCTGGTCGGAATTGCCGATTCCGATGAAGGCGCAGAGTTGGGCCGACTGTTCGGATTCGCCGTCTCGAAGCATCTGTTCTTGGCGCATTCTCCATCCGTCGCCGTACAGATAAATGCAAGGCGGAGGGCAGAAGAATCGCTTTTCGTTGCCGTACGACTTTTGGGCGACTTTGGCGTGAAGGATTACAATGATCATGTCGCTGCGGTCGCGGAGGTATCGCTCCATGGCCTCCCGCGTTAGCCTCTGCTCTTGGTGTTCCGGGCGGTAAATGCCGGAACCGAATCGCGGGTAGCTCGACATGACGGCGGTGGGCGACGGAGGCGACTGTACGCCATGGGCCATTGTGGGCAGACCGAATTGGTGCGGCATGTTTGACGGCGCTCAACCGAGTTAGGAACAGCGTATTTTCGGCATCTTATTCCTCGGTTTTATCTGAAAACGGCGAAAGCTCGTTACAGAGGGACCACACTGAGAAAAAAGAGTCCGCGATAAGAAAATATGTAGTTGGCCATATCCCTTAGAGAACGACGACCTATATTTGACATACAGTCCGGACTCGTTTATCGGGAGACTCGTTTATCGGAAAACTCATTTATCGGAACGCGCGATCGTTCTCTTTATCCCCACCATTGACAGCCATACGAAGCGTCAACCAATTACGATTGCGGTCTCGATTGCTGCTGTGTCGAAGGACCAATCAAACTCTTTCTCTAAATTTAATCCCCTCTTACAATTTTCCGACCAATCAAACGCCATCTCTAAGACTAGCGGCGGCAGCCCCTAACGAGTTTCGATAAACGAGACCATTCAATTGAGGGTCGTTCCAATAAACGAGTCCGGACTGTATATAAGATCTATAAACGACCTATACGTAACTTATATAAGTGACCTATAATTGACCTATAATCTACATATAAAACACATATATATGAACTATAGACGACCTATTTATGACCTATAAAAGAGATATATAATGTATGATATATAATGATGATATATAAAAGAGATATATAATGTGGCTCACTTGGAAAAAATTTAGAAGTAACATATATGGCATATATACGTTGTTTATAGGTCATAGATACGTCATAAATATGCCAAATATGTCTCAATTATATGGCGTTTATAGGTGCTATGTATGTCATATAGGTCGTTTATAGGTTTTACATATGTCAAATATAGGTAGTCGTTCTCTAAGGGATGCAGTAACAGGTAACTTCCACTTATCTAAACCATTTCGTGATGTAAACATTCGTTTAGCTAAACTCAGGGGAAATCCCCGCCACTGCAAGGATATTTCTCGAAGTGATCGCTCATTGGCTGTCACTTTGAGAGAAGGGCGTAACAAAAATATTGTTCTCCAATCATACTCCTCGGGTCTGTTTTCGCTTGAAAGTAGTGGAGGGAACAGGGGAAGCTCGAGTTTAGATAAATGAGTAAAAATCGACTAGATAAACGAGAGTTCAAATAAATAGAGTTTCCTGTATTTTCACGAGAAGGATCTGTGGTATGAACCAGTGGCACTCGTCCCATTCTTTACTGATTTACGATTTGAACCACTATGAAGTACATTTGGTATTTTTTATGCTAACTCAACAAATTATCACGTGAATCTCTGTTTCAAAGATAAAATGCAACAAAGTTTGTATGATCTGTATTCAAATTCATATCTCGGCTGCGTAAAATAGTCGAAAAAAGCTTTAGAAGGGGAAGGCTTTCATAATCTGTCAAGACATTAATCTAACAGTGCTCAGACGACGCGATTGTATGCAAGCCCGGAAGTGGAGGATTCGTGTGGAAACGACGAAAGTTTACGAAGAGCTGGTGACGAGGAGCGGTGGGCGCTCGTATCTGTAGCGAACAAGTGAATCAACTCCAAACTCGAGTGCTAATAAAAAAATCTCGATATTTCGGCGATGTCTGATAAAAATTGAACAATATCTTTCAATGAAGGCTTATACTCAAGGAATGAATAACGAAAACTAGCGATGTTTCGCATTTGGACGACCATTTAACTTCTCCACTGTTTTAACTACAGGGAACTTCCATTTATCTAAACCATTTCGCGATGTAAACAATCGTTTAGCTAAACTCAGGGGAAATCCCCGCCACTGCAAAAAGATTTCTGGAAGTGATCGCTCATTGGCTGTCACTTTGAGAGAAAGGCGCAAAAAATATTGTTCTCCAATCACATTGCTCGGGTTTGTTTTCACTTGAAAGTAGCGGAGGGAACAGGGGAAGCTCAAGTTTAGATAAACGAGTGTTCAGATAAACGAGAGTTGAAATAAATGAAAGTTTCCTGTATTTCCCATACAATTTTTCAATGCAATTTTTCGATACATTTGCAACATTTTTACTACTAAAAAACGAAAATTTTATGAGATCGTAGTAAGCTGACGAATTTTTGCTGCACTCTTCGGTATTTTTCCCATACAAATACAATGAGCTGCTTTATTAGTGTTATAAAATCCCACAATCGTCTAAAAAACGTTATGGCTCAGATATTTCGGATTTCAAAAAATCTTTTTAAAATCAATAATAAGTTTTTTAGAAAGGAAGTAAAGGAAGACGAAAAGCAAAAATGCAATTTCTCCTCCCTTTATTTTACGTATATGTCGAGTGTAGAATCGACCGATTTTAACGTTTAAAATAATCTCAATGATGACAAGTTGGCAAAAAGATTCTTCATCTTTTTACGCCTGGGAATATTTTCATTTTGCGCAATGTACAATTAGCTTCTGATATTTCTTTGAATAAAGGACTAAAAAGTACCGGTCTTTGTACAGGAAAAAGGAAGTGCTCATAATTCATGGGAAAAATGCAGGGTTCATTTTTCTTGCGCAAGCCTTGATACTTGAATTTGTTAAGAATTGCAAGATTGTGAAATATCGCAACTGAAAATTTCATAATTCAGTGGATACCTTAGAAATCTTTTAAGTAAATATATATTAGTAATTTTGAAATCGTAATAAAGAAAATAATTTTACATTAGTCGTCTGATAAAAACTGATAAAATAATTAAATGAGAAACTTTGTGGAGGGTGGCAAAGATTTTTCAAGTGGCTCAAATTTAACATGGTTTCCTAGTATTAACCGAATTTAGCCAAAAACTAGGTACTAAATATTCAATATTAAAAATTGAGGCAATATAACATTGTAAATAGTCGATTTGTTTTCTTAACCAGAGGCTAGCTAACATTTTTTTTTCGAAAAATGTCCTTCTCAAAAATTCGATTTCTTTAAAAATCTGCAGAATTTTGGAATTTTTCATCTGGAACATTCTTATTTTGAATATACGGAATTTTCGGCTATTCGAACTTCAAATTTTCGAATTTCGAAATCTGAAATAACGGAATTTTAAAATTTTTAATAGTGAATAAGTTTGGAAATTTGAATTCTCTATTTTTTTGATCTTTATATTCTACAGTTTTGTATATATTATCCATTTATACATCGTGTTATTCTCATACATCGATATAAAAAAATCTAATTTTGCAATCTCCAAGACACTGAATTATCAAATTCGATCATTTTTGATTGGCTAAAATATAAAACTAACAACTTTTGATCAACTTTCAAATTAACACTAAAATGACTTAAATTTTAAAGTTTGAAATATTCAGTTTTTTAGACTTTGAAAGAAAAAGTTATGATTTCCAACAAATTTCAATTTTTAACTTTTTTCAACTCAATTTCTGACGGCTAAAAGTTGTCCTTATAAAGGTTTCCATTTTCAAAATTCAGATAACAGGAATGTTGTTAATTTCAAGTTTTCTCTCATTTTACCTGAAGTTTTTTAATTTTGAATTCCTTGTTCTCAAAATTTGAATTGAATCTCTCAGGCTGAATCACTTAAATTTTGAAGTTCAAAATATGCAATCCTTCAAGTTTAAATGTACAACTTTTCAAACTTTCCTGATAAAAATTTTATAGTAATCTAGCTGGAAAAAATAATTAATTCCATTTAAATTTGGGGGGGGGGGGTGAACCCTCAAAACCTCCCTTGCATACACCCCTGACTATAGCCACAACAGGGACAAAAACAACCACTAAAAACAACATACAAAAAAATTCAAATTTTTTAGTAATAATTGATAAGACTGAACATTTCAGTAAATTAACACTGTACTTTAAAAAAGATAGTTGCCAAAAAAATGCAAGGATTACTTTTTTACAAAGTTTTCATAGTTTACTTCAAAACAATTCCTGGAAGCGATGTTTTGAAAAATTTTACTTCAAAATTGTCTGCTACAGGTAAATTTAAAAAATGGTCAAATATGTGCAAAAGTTCGATGTTATTTTCAACATCTCTTCCGACTTGAAATAACAATAAAAACTCTGTTTCTGGAAAGATTCCACTCCAAGCTGGAAGTTGCATTTTCGAGTGTAATCGTCTTCTAAATTGTCACACAAGCCGATAATTACAACCACCAAAACAAACACAAATATTTGACAACCACCAAGTGAGTATTCGAAAATCCTTTTTCCCCTAGTCGAAACTTCTACAGAACGCACTCAGAAAAACTCGATAATTCCCCGGAGTTGCTTTATCGCCAACAATACAAGTCTAGAGGTAACGACTCGCATCAAGTCTCATCCACGAAAAAACAATCCCCGATGAAATCCCAGTGACGTTTGTTTATTTACGTTTTTACCACAGAGCAACAAGACCGTCTTCAGCCACAAAAAATAAAAAAAGAACTCCACTAACCTTTTCCCTTTTGGCATTCGAAAGCTGCGTTCGCGAAAATCCCGAAAATTTGCCATTGTTCGCCCAGAACGACGCGAGATAAAGCCGAACGAACGCGTATTTTTCTCTCCCCGAGGATTTTCGCCGTATCTCCTAGTATCCCCCTCGCCCTGCCCACCCCGCGATCACCATTCAAAAAACACCTGTTCACTTCCCGAATTTTCCGACAGTCTTGCCAACCTCGGGAATCGCCGCAAGGGGCGCGCGCACGTTCGCAAATTCAAAAATCCGGTAGTGTTTTTTTCGAGAGGTGACCTCGGAAAATCGCGAATATCAAAATTCAGTGCGCAAAACGTGACTGACGAGGATCAGATGAAGCGGAGGTAATGCGCGGCGTGTGCATGTGTGGCCCCGTGCGCGGTTTCTTTTCTATTGTTTTAGCGTATTTACAATGGTATGGTACGGCGACGAGCCGAGCGCCTCGCGCGTTTCCCTTCGGCTAAATCCCCCTCATCCCCCTCCACCGGATGAGGGGTTACCAAGAGAGCGTGAGAACCTCACTGACATCACACGACACACACCACTCGGGCACGGAGATTGTGGGTGGTGGGAGAAGATTGTATGAAGGAGGCTCGTGATATGAAGTGTACAGGACTACAGAGTACAGAGTATTCTGCACAAAATGACGTGCCATTCTCCCATGACGTCTTGGGAACCTTTTTTTCGCATAGGCGTTTTTTTTTAATTTTCCATCATCGGGAATTGAGAAATTTTGTTTTATTACCTTATAGCTGCAAATCATATCCAATTATTCGGTCGCAGCCGCGATACCTTTAATTGGGCAGTAATTGGTAATTGCAGGATTGAACCCAATTATTGCCCAATAAAATACTGCGGCTGCGTCTGGAACATTGAATATGGTTTGCCGAGTACAATACTTTTAAAAAGGTTGCAATTGGGAATTCAATTATCAAAAGTACCATGGTGCAAGGTAATTTTCAATTTTTTAGAATTTGCATTTTCCAATGTATCAACTTTCTAAGTTACACATCAAAAGAATGCTTTAAGAAATTTTAATTCTAAATGCAATTCAAGTTTTCCATGTTCCACGCGTGATGAGACCCGACCAGATGAGGGTAGTTTTCGGTGTCGAGTTTTTCGGACTTTAATTCTTAATAGCTAGGCTTTCTTTTTAAGGACAAATCGATTCCTCAGTACAATATACAACATTATTGGAAGTCCCAATAACTGACATAGAAATGAATGGATATAATTTCGAGAGCAGAATTTATCCTGCAAAATATTCGCGCGATTCGTACAATGTTTACGTACTTGATGTATATAAAATTCTTTTCGTATTCAAAATAAGACGGAATTCATAAGAATTCTGACTTTTTAAAAGATTTTAAATGTACGTATGTAGAATCGGTAGAGCCCAAAAAGAACCCAAAATTTGCTGTGTTCTATATCTCAGTGCTGATAGTGTTATTTCTCATTTCTGATCAGTGATCTTACAATCCAAAAGAATGACTTGAAAACGCGAAAGGTTTAATTTATGGATATTTGCTAAAACTTGCGAAAAAATATCTCCGCAACGATCGTAACGGTGCGCTTGATCGTATCGAGAGCGAAAATCACCGCTTTAGCGTATATAATTTTCTTCCGTTCCCACAGAACCTTGCAGTTGCGCGCGCATTATCAAATTGGCGGCATTCGGAATCACTCGGGATTCTTCGGCGTGTACGGGCTTTTAATCCATCAACTTCAAAATCAGCTGCTGTGATCAGCTGCTCGATGAAAACAACAACAACGCGGAATTTCGCGAATCTTCAGCGGTCTCTATTTTTATAAGTTTCACATTCGCGAAAATAAATATCGCTGTCAACCGGATGTTTTGTTTGTATGTTGCAGGTTGCTAGGTGCTGTAAGTTGACAACAATTTTTTCGTTTATTTCTCTCGATATTCATCTGGGAAAATTGCTATCCAGTGTAATTTCTCGCCTTTTGAATTAGGTTAAAACGAAATTAGCATTACCGGGCGAAATAATTAAATGACATAATATGGTAATGAATGCCATTCAATTGATTGCGATTGTTCACTACAATGATATTTTTTCGATTCGGTAAAATTGCGGATTGACAGCTCCTGCTAAAAATGGATTTGAAAATGAAAGAAAAAATTTAAAATAAATAATGTTTCAGTGTTTGTGATTTATGAACGATAATATGTTTTTTCATGCATCAAGAGAATAATTTAACGATTTGTGAATCGTTGTACAATCAGTATGGATCAATTTCTATAATGATGGTACAATGATTGTCACTATGTTCTTATGTGGGAAATTGTATGGAATATGCTCGTGTGACGACGCATATTATAAGTTTTTCCTCGATTTTAGTCATTTTTGGCTTTGGATTTGGCGAATTGAACGATGGGAGTTCTTGGATTGTGGCGATTAATAGATTCAGCTGGAAAACCCGTTCCATTGGAAACTCTTGAAGGAAAGGTTTTGGCAATCGGTAATTTTGTCAAATTTTCATGTATTTTCCACTATGGTTTATTTTGCTGAAAATGTTTTTAATATTATCAGAAATGGTTTCAAAAATGTCGATATTTTGACATTTTTGTATAAAAATATCCTATGAACACACAGTATTCTAGAAATCAGAGTGTCGATCGGACCAGGAAATCGGGAAAATTTGGATTGTCAGAAAAAATGAGAGTACTCAAATTTCGCGACAAAATCTTTTTTTACTGCTTTATTGACGATTTCATAAACAATCGAAATTCTTTCAAATATTTCGTATCACAGTCGATAGATTTTAGAAAAATAAAGGATTTTTGACTATTTTTCGTAATTTCTCGAATTGGAGAAAAGTATAAAAAATCCATCAAACCATAGTGAATTTTTTTCAATTTAGGGAACCTAAAAATAATAATAAATCTCTAGTTTTGAGGAATTTCGGGTATTTTCAAGACTTCCTGAAATTTTCAAATTTTTAGTTTGTATTCGAGAATTCGATAATTTTTCGGGAAAAATTACGCAAACGATAATGCTAAAAAACAAATAGATATTATTAAGTCACAAGTTTCTCACAACTAAATTTATAGTTTTCCGTAGAAAAAAACCGTATGTCTAATGAAAAGTTGTATTCAATACAAGTAAAAAAAACCGCGAGACTTATTAACGTGTAAAAGCGTCGATTCAAAAAACAAACGTTTTCCGAATCGTAAAATTGTAGTCCTCGGCTTTCCTCTGCCCCCAAACCCGCGCTCGTCAGAAAAAAAAAACTTTCCAGTAACATAACACACTATTACTGATTATCTATCGAATATTTTCAGATGTTTCGATATGGATCCATCAAGTTTTGCAAGGCTATCAAGACCGCAAAGGCAATGCGTTGCCGAACGCTCACCTCATCGGTTTGTTCAACAGAATATGCAAACTTCTGTACTTCAAAATCAAACCCGTTTTCGTTTTCGACGGCGGCGTTCCCATGCTGAAAAAAAATACGATTGTAAGTGTTCTTCCTGCAGAAATCAATTCTACCTACTCGGAAACCAATGAATTGCACACGACATACTGTTAAAAGAACTGCAATGCATACATTGTGAGAGAAATTTTTCTAAAATTTAACTACATTGCTATCAACAATCAATGTTTGATTCGACGTCAATCATTAAAATGTCGTATACGTTCATTTGACTCAAGACAATGAAAAAGTGTAACTTCACTGTTAATCATTAACGAATTTCCCACAAAATGAATACCCCCTCTCCATTCCCATGTCATAGGATAACCGTTTCAAAATTAGAGAACGTTTTTCCTGTACACAAGCGTGTGTTGGAAATGCACCTTCATCTTGATTATAAAATTGTATGCGCGTAATTAACGCACCGTGAGAAGCAGGTAGTGAGAATGAAGCCTCCTTATTCTTTTGTTTCCGTAGGCCTCTCGCAGGAAGTTGAAGTCCGCTGCCGCCAATAAAGCGCAGAAGCTAAAGAACGAGTTGATTAATAATTTAATAAAACACACTGCCGTAAAAAACGTTCTGAACAAGGACGATCCGGAGGCGAGCACTTCGCAACAAGCCGCCAGTTTACCTGGCACCAACTCGAAAGTCGACATGTTTTTTCTTCCTGACATGCCGAATTCAAACCAAGAGTTCACTGAAGACGAAGAGGATTATGACTCTGATTCGGAGTTGCCGGAAGAAACAAGCCCGAGGAAACAGACGAAATGGTTAGGAAATATTCACCAGGTCAACGTGAACACGACCGAGTTCAAAAATCTGCCCGCGGATATCAGGTACGACATTCTTACGGACCTCAAAGAAACCAGGAAGCAGAACTCTTGGGGTCGGTTGCACGAAATGCCGGAGGTATGGTTATTTTATTTTTTGAGTACGATTGTGTTTAATGGAAGATGAGAATGTGCACCTTTTTTTTATCTGACATTCTGGGATAGTTACTGAAGACATTCAAATTCCATTTTCAGGAGTCCAATTCTTTTTCGAGTTTTCAAATGAAACGGCTCCTTAAACGAAGGTTAGTCCAAGAATCTCTAGAAGTCGCGGAAAAAGAGATGGGAGGTAAAACTTTAACAATGGAGGAGCTGGAAAAACTGATGACCGAACAAGGAATTGCTACGGAGCGCGATACTGCATTCAGAATTGCTTCTGATAACACCACCAGAGTTATTTACATTCAGGGTATAAATATTTACTATAAATATAAATCACTGTTTCTCGTTATGACTTGAAAATTGATTGAGGTACTCAATTTCAGTAAAAATTATAGCTATCGATTTAATATTGATAGCTCCGATATCGATCAGATTTGATATCAGTCGACTCGATATCGACTTGACTTTATTGTATCATACTGATGATTCGTGCTAGCATCAACCATATCGATCGATTCGATATCAATCGGTTCGATATCGATTGATTCGACATTGATGATTTGATATCAATCGATTCGATATTGATTAGATTTGATATCGATAGCTCGGATATCGATCTGATTCGATATCAGTCGATTTGATATCGATTCAACCTTATACCGAAGATTCGTATTAACCTCAACTTGACCTTAACTATTCGATTCGATGTCGATAGGTTTGATATCGATAAGTGATATCAAATGTGAGTACCTTGTGTCCTACATTTTTAACATTTCAGACAAGAATGAAGTCAAAGAAACCTCCAGTGGTGAAAATCAGAAGAGCGAGTCTTCTTCGTCATCATTATCTTCGGCTGAAAGACCCCTGGAAAAAATGGATGACCCTCGACCTTCGACCTCCAAAGGAGAACCTGCGTCCATAATCGACAACCCAGACGAGTACGCCTTCGACAGCGATTGGGATTCCGAACCGGAATATGTTGAAGCCTTGCCCATTTCACAGAGGAAAACGCGTGCTCCTGCGATGAACCCAGCAATGATGTACATGCTGGAACACAGCAATTTGACCCAAGATCAAGTTTTGTCAATTGTGGAACAAGTGAAAAAGCATGGAGAAAAAACGTGCAAAAAGCCCGAAAAAAAAGGCGAGTCCCAAAAAACGGAGAAGAATGCCATAAAATCGAATTCAAGTTCAGATTCCGAATGTTTCATCCAAGTTCCTGAGGCGAGTAAAACACATTTAAAGAACGTTGAATACGTGAGTGACATTTTTGTTTCAAACAGTCCCATTAGCCATGAAAAATTTATGGCTCATGATGATAAAGTGGGGAAAGTCGTTTCGAAAAGTCTTGGGAAGAAAGAAGTTACTGTCATTTCAGACTCTGATTCAGGAACTGATGACTTTATTGAAATCGAAGATGTGCCGGTTTTTGATGACCAGGTTGTACCAAAAAGTCATGGAATTCAGATTACAGTAGATCCGAACACGATAGTGAATGATGACTTGTTCGCTGATGTTTTTGAAGATGCTTCGAAACATGGAGTAACTGAAGATTCTGTAGATACGAATGATTCTTTCGAAACGGGTAATAAGACGTCAGATTTTAAAATAGTTTCTTTAATGAAAGATGCAACTCCCGAAAAAGAGAAGTCGGAAATAACGGAAAAAATAGATTCCGAGGAAAAAATTACGAGTGTGAATCTAATTCAGAAGATAGAAGTGAAAAATGATGAAAAGAAAGAAAATTTGTTAGAAAAGATGGAGGTTGAACAAAAAATGACGACGGATGTAGAATCGGATCAAAACATTAAAAATAAGGGAGATGAGAACGAGAGAATCGAAGACAAAGGAGTTCCCGTGGAGCAAACAAATTCAAAAAAAATTCCAGAATCCCAGGATTCAGGTGTTGGCAGCGTGAATTTATCGCAAGCAAGGGAAGAGAAAGTCCCCGAAGTAGAACCTATTGTCTTCCCAGTTAACGAGAAAGAGCTGCAAAATTTGAAGGTAAATTTGACTGCCCGTTTTTTCAACGATTTTGAAATAGTCAGAAAAATTGTAATTTCGACTGAAGTTACGGCCATTTTTCCGCTTAAAATTCTATCTACGAGTCTTTTTTTGTTACAGGAAACACTGGAAAATGAGCAAAAACAAATCACCGGAGATATCGGTAAACTGGAACGCCAAGCGACTGATGTAACTGAACAGATGAGAATAGAAGCTCAAGTTTGTAGAATTTTCAATTTGAACAATTGCGTGTCTCATTTTATGTGAGATGTAATGACTTTGTATCTTTCAGGAACTGTTGCGACTTTTTGGGATACCATACCTGGTAGCGCCAATGGAAGCTGAAGCACAATGCGCGTACTTGGAAACCGTCAAATTGGTCGAAGGAACGATAACTGATGATTCTGATGTTTGGTTGTTCGGCGGAAAATGCGTTTACAAGAACTTCTTCGATAACAACAAACGGGTCCTGCAATTTTTGTACAGCGATATTCAGTACCATTTCAGTATGTCTTTTTTAATTGTAATGTGAAAAGAAGAGTCTTGAGACTTTTTTTAGGGGGGTCAGGCGTAAATATTTTAAATATAAGAGTCAACTGACGAATGCACATAAGCACAAACATTAGCTTTGTATAAACCCTGGCGCTCTTCGGAGCCTGTAAGCGAGACCGTAACTTACGGTACCTTTTACAGGCACTTTGTGCAAAAAAGACCCTTAAGAGAATCCGCTTGAAAGGAGACACAATAATGAAAAAAATGTACAAAAAAATCCCATGCATTACCGCTCGTCACATTATTCTTGAATCTGTATTACATTTTGTATGATTTATTCTGAAATTCACGAAAAATTATAAAATACGTCAAATATTCATTGAAACTGTTGAGATTCTGATTTTTCTGACAAATTTTAAAATTCCAAGTCTTTTAAGAAATTCGAAAATTTCGGCACTTTTCATGGAAATTTTGATGATTTCTCAAGATTTTTGACGAATTTTGGAATGTTTAGTTTTTTAGAAAATTTTTGAATGTTTGACATTTATTAATATAAATATTTCGAAAATTTCAAGTTTTTTTCAAATTGAAAAATATAAGGTTTTCAATTGTTAACATTGTCAACAAGTAACAAATTTTTATTTTTCATAAACAAATACAGGGGAAATTGGGGATTTGTCAATAAATGTCCCAAGTACACACTTATTGAACTATATTCTACTTTATCGTTGTGCGACGATTTATTGAATTTTATTTAAATTTTAGAATTTCAAGTTTTTTGAGAAATTTCAAAATTTTGACATTTTGTATGAACTTTTTTAAAGATTCAAAATGTTTTTCATACATTTTTCAATTACGACATTTCATTTGAAAAATTTGAAATTTTGAAAGAAAAATAATTTTTAAAGAAATAAAAAGATTTCAAGTTTTTCCAAAAGTTTCAAAATTTTGAGTTTTTCGAAAATTCTAAAAATTTCTGAAAATATAGTAATTTCGAGGTTTTTGAAGATTTTTCATATTTGACGTTCTTCGAACGGATAGAAAATCTGAGTTTTTCGGAAAACTCGAAAATTTAAAGAACAAATTCAAAAATTTTAATTTTTTTGAAAAATTCCAAAAATTCGACGTTTAATGTGAAAATTTAAAATATTTTGAAAATCGTAATTTTTTCGACGAATCTTAAAATTTCGTAATTTCATATGGAAAATTAGAGAAATTTCAATGTTTTGGAAAAAGATTAGAATTTTAAGTTTTTTAAGAAATTTGGAAATGTATTTATTAAATATGAACTTTTTCGAAAATCCGAAGTGTTTTTTTAGAAATTTCTCGATTAGGAAATTTTTTTTTTCAGACTCAAAATTTCGAAAAACAATACTTTTTAAAGAAATGAAAAGACTTCAAGTTTTTTTAAAAGTTTAAAAATTTTGAGTTTTTCGAAAGTTTTAATAATTTCTGTATAAATTCAACGATTTTGAGGTTTTTGAAGAATTTCCAAATTTGACGCTTATTAAACAGACAGAAAATTTCAAGTTCTAATAGTAATTTTGATTCATAAGTTGATAATTATCAAGTCAATATTAATTTTTAACACTTCGAATTTTCCTACAAATAGCGTCCGTAATGCGCATTGAAGCGCGCTGTCAACACGGCCCATTTTAATTGTAAATAATGTGCAAATTATCCAAAATTAACATTTTCCGGTATAATATTATGACATTTGTTGTTAATTTTGATAGTAAACTCGACTATACTTACGTGTCTTTTTTGCACAAAGTACCCGTAAGAGGTACCGTAAGTTACGGGTTCCAAAGAGCGCCAAGGATAATTGCATGAAATAATTTATTATCCAATTTTTAATTTTATACGAAATCATGATGAAAAAATAATACTCGTAAATATCTTGAAAAAACTGAAAACTTCAACTGGTACATACCCTTGTAACACTTAATCAACTTTTTTCAGAACTAACCCGTGGTCAAATGATTCAACTGGCCCTTTTGGTAGGAAGCGATTACACAAATGGTTTACCAGGAATCGGGCCAGTAACTGCACTTGAAATCCTCGCCGCGTTTCCTTCCGAAGGGGACGATTTGTTACGAGGATTATCAACATTTTCCTCATGGGTCAACGCCGGGAAGTTGGCTTCTCCTGAGAAACTCGGAGCTGGACTTCGAAACAAGTTGAAAAATGTGAAGGTTGACAAAGGTGATTCAAAAGCTTACATTTGTATTAAATAAAAGTGCGCCCGTGCTTGATTACGAATATTTCAAATTTGCAAAATTGCAGGCTTTCCCAGCCAAGCAGTTGTGCAGGCGTACATGTTTCCCCAAGTCGATGATTCCAAAGAAAAGTTCACCTGGGGCGATCCCAATTTGACCCTTCTCGCCGATTATACGAAGAAGAAATTCGGCTGGACAAAATTGAAGTTCGACGAAATTATGAACCCTGTTATGAAGCGCCACCAAGAAAAGATAAGCCAGACGTTGCTTGAAAAGTATTTCAAAATAAACAAGATCCCGAAGTCCGTGGAAGCAACCATGAGCAAACGAGTTCAAGCAGCGGTTCAAAGATTAGCTTTCGATGGCGAAGAAAAACAAGTTGATGAGCAGGAAAAAGAAACCAAAAAGAAATGTACACGTAAAAGAAAACTCAAGAAAGACGAGAAAAATGCAGAATTGCCTCAAGAAGAAGCGTTTACCTCTCCAGGAACTGAAGAAAAGCCAAAAAAAATTCTCAAACTTCCTTCAAAGAATCCTGATGAACACATTCCTCAAAGAGAGTTGGGCAAGGCAAACGCGTTGAACAAGAAATTGAAAGCGATCGAAGTTTTTAGAAAATCGAAGAAGGGTCTTGGGCGTACGAGGAAGGTTAGAAAGCCAGTCTCAAAAGTTACCGAGACAGCTCATCTTTCCGAAAGCAGCGACAGTTCCTAAATTTTAATTTGGCATGGTTGTTTGTTATTTACGTGAAACTTTGTATGAGTTTTTTTCGCATCTTGAAACCTTGAAGTATTTGATTGCTCGAAGTATGTGTATTTTCTTACTGGAATGTGAATGTCGATCCGACTGAAGGCGATAAAATTGTGAATCTCAAAAATGCCCGAAAAGTCGTGATCAGATAGATAGACAGTATAATTGATAAATTATAGTGTTATTAATTTGTATGTGATGTTAACATAAAAATATGTTTTCAAGTACAAAATTGTAACATCAAATTGTATTGTTTCTATTTTTTACGTGACCCTATCCGTAGAAAGGGATTGTAAATATGTCGTTTGTCTCAAAAATAGACGTGTTTTCAAGTTGCATGGCAGCATATATATGTAACAGTAATTAGTGTCACGCAAACGCCCAGGCGATCAGCGAGGTAATTGGAGCAAGATTCAATTATCGCCGCAAAAATGCATAACAGGATGGAAAGTGAACCCCGGAGATCACCTGATTAAAATCGTTGCTCAATGGGTTACTTCGGAAATAATGCATCGGAAAAAATACTTGACCCAAAAACATGTTTATTTATAAGTATATTCATAAAAAGGTAACTTTTTCTACACAATGATTCCAGTAAAGACACTAAAATGAAATCGAAAAATCATTGACAATTAGTAGAAAAAATTTGTCCTTCTAATAAAAATTTGCAACGTTTCCAATATCTGTTCATCGCGCGTGTGGAATTTGTATAATATATTATATATATATATATGTATTTATAATTTTTTTTCGTACACAAGTTCGTTCAGTTGCAAAGTGTAAATTTGGCAAACAAACATGTGACGCGACGTGAAAACATTCAAGTACCCAAATTGCCGTTGGTAACGTTATCACAGAAGAAACTCGTTCATGTTAAGTAGAGGGAATCTATTATTTTTCTACAAAGTGTACGCGACAATATTTGTAGTACAAGTTGAGAAGAGTGCATTTTTTACAAACATTAGATTTTTGTGAAACATGGGTATCTTTTCAATTTGTACGGCAGTTTTCGTTCAGCTATTGCAGTAGATGTACGTGTACGACACTTATTTGGGCGTTTTTACTCAACATAAAAGAGCATCTTCTGCATAATCCATTTTTCGCACGACCCCTTGATTCGAATCTCAAACATTGTACTTACCGTAATATTTTCACTCAACTCGTACACAAAACGAGACAATAAGATGGAAATAAGAAAAAAAAAAAAAAACGAAGCTTGCCTCGCAACTTATTGAATCTAGTAATCTATTATTACACGCCCTACGCGACATTGGCTTCTTTTCCCAGTAACCTCGTCAACTTGAAAATCATCGAAATTAGACATTTCTGAATATCTAATCGCGTGACACATTACATTGTTACTAAAAGACGCGAAAACCCCTGGCAATTTCATATGGAAGATTGTACAGACTTGACGTTTTTTCGGGGGGAGGGTCTGCTAAAAAAATTGACTCATATTTCAAAGCCCTAAAATGTGCAGACATCGAAAGGCTCGCAAAACGCGCATCTCATCGTACAAATTTCGACGTTCTGGAATCACATCAAACGCATTTGCTTCAATTTCTTGTCACCTGGAAAAATCACACATTCTCATTCGATATTGCCCCAAATTTCATGCATACACGGGCGGAGCACGCCAAAATTATTCCAAGATATGTTTAAGCTAAAAACATGTTCTGTACGCTGCATAATTTCCAATATGATTTATTGCAAAGAAAAATTTATTTGAATTACATGTTATAAAATTAACGGTTCATCTTTTTCTTTACAAAAGCTGTAAACATACAGTTTTTTCATCGGGCAATAAAAATCTCAACTTTCCAGTCGACGAGATATGTCTGGGTAAAAATACTAGCATCATCCGATTTGTTTTTTGAAAAGATCAATTTTATTCCGCGAAAAGCGGGAGAATTCCAATTTTTGGTATCAAGTAATTTCGGCGCACCCAAAATTTTCATCGCGATCGACAAAAATGAGTGCACGAGGAAAACAGCCAGCTCTTACTTGTTTTCCTCTATAACAATGCAAATGGTCAACTATACATTAGAAGAACCAATTCGAAATCGGCTGTTTGATAATATTGGGGGGAAGAAATCAAGATGACGCGGCGATAATAAATTATTACGCCCGCGATACCCAAGGCCCATATCGACCAACTGTTTCCTTTCTTTTCGATTGCATATAAAGGGGAAGAAATAATAATAACGAAAATAGCGCGTGACTCTTGATGTACCCCGTTGCTCCTTGTTTAAAAAAAGGTTCTTAAGAAGAAATTTTTCTCTATACTCAAGTCTCGTCATTGTGTGGTTCAAGAGCTGTTACCCGGCACAACAACCTAAACGTTTCAGCAGCACCCCGATTTCGAGCCTTGGGAAGTGTCGACCGTGCGCGCTTGGTCGATCTTGAGATTCGGGTGGTCGTTGGCCGCGCTGGACGGTGGACCCACGCGACTTTTGATCTCGGCTGCCATTGTCATAAAGGCCTGTTCGACGTTCATCGCGTTCTTTGCCGACGTCTCCAGGAATGGAATATTTAGCTGGTCCGCGTATTCCTGGAATAAGCGAATGTATTTAAGATGTTCAAAGTATTATGAAAGAAGTAACGAGTTCAATTTTCGAGGAAATTATTTTTTTCAATTTATTTCTAATTCAAATAAAAGTTAAATTATAAAATGTACATTTATACAATCATTTAGTAGATATTATTATTTATTAAGGTCGTATCTTTGGTACAATCGATTCCAAAAGTTTTTACGGATTGTACTCGAACCATGTATCCATACGTATCCCCTGTCTATGCATATCACAATCTACATCACAATACAATACCCCATATGAGAGCCAATGGGAGCGCGAGGTTGTGTAAGCTTATGTGATATATCTACTCATTCTAGCTGTCATTTTTCTCTAAAACGGCGATTTTTGACGTTCAAGCGTGATTTTTGAAGAAACCAAATAGTGAAACATGAAATTTTTGACCCTCACTTGTAGCTGACGTGCGGCGCTTCTTTTCGTTTATTTTTAATTGGAAAATCCGGATTAGTTTTTTAAATATAATGAATATAGTGTCTTGAGCCCTATACTCCCTGTGTATTTGGACTCGACTTTGACATTAAATATTTTATTTCGCAGTCAGTAAATCCTCTCAAAATATCGCAAACGTATCACAAATACGTTCAATTACAGTTATACAAATTTTCAGCGAAAAATTCGGAAACTCGAAAATCAAAGATACGACCTTAATTTATAACGGGCACACAATGGAGTAGGGAAATTTACTCAATACGCTCCTTTTTTAACTATTTAGACATTTAAGGTCGTATCTTTGATTTTCGAGTTTCCGAATTTTTCGCTGAAAATTTGTGTAACTGTAATTGAACGTATTTGTGATGCGTTTGATATTTTCAGTCGATTGGCTAACTGCGAAATAAATATTCAATGTCAAAGTCGACTCCAAATACACAGGGGGTATAGGGCTCAAGACACTATATTCATTAGATTGAAAAAACGGGTCCGGATTTTCCAATAAAAAATAGGCGAAAAGAAGCGCCGCACGTCAGCTACAAGTGAGTGTCAAAAATTTCATGTTTCACTGATTGATTTTTTCAAAAATCACGCTTGAATGTCAAAAATCGCTGTTTTCGAGAAAAATGACAGCTAGAATGAGTAAATATATCACATAAGCAGACACAACCTCGCGCTCCGATTGGCTCTCATGTGGGGAATTGTATTGTGATGTAGATTGCGATATGCATCGACAGGGGACATATATGGACATATGGTATGAGAACAATCCGAAAAAAACTTTTGTAATTGATCGTACCAAAGATACGACCTTAATGAAAAAGGAAGGTGCAACCAAACGAACAAAACTTGCGACTACATTTTGGATCTGATGTAAAGGGCTTCCTCCGAACAACAACAACGAACAAAACAGACAGTTCAACGTTATGTCACGCGCGATCGACGCGAACGACACCTATCCAACAAAACTCCTAAACACGGGAATATTTGAAATTCGGAACTGCCAATAATCTTCGTTAACAAATTTAGATTTCCGCTTTTCCTGGTTTCCTTCAACTCGATTTTCTAAAATGCAGGCGTTTTATTTTTGAAAAAATGTAAACTTAAAAAAAATTCTCTATTCCCCAACCACTAGCATAAATGCCCCTTTATTTGGTCGTGGGTGAAAGTTATTCATTAAATCACAGTTTCCAACACGCCAATTTTCCCATAAAAGAGTGAAATTCAGACAATAAAACTCGTGACCTGAATTTGATCATTGAAAATTCAATAGAAATCGCCAAATCAATTATACATCATTAGAGCACATCAAAATACTAATCATCATGAAAATTATATATGTTCAACCTTGGCGGTCGTGTAGTCGACCACTTTCTTGGCATGTTGATCGCACTTGTTGCCGACCAGAAGCTTGTTCACGTTATCACAGGCGTAGCGATCGATTTCCTCCAACCACTGCTTGACATTGTTGAACGTCTCCTGGTCCGTACAGTCGTACACGACGATGATGCCATGGGCGCCTCGATAATACGAACTAGTTATTGTCCTAAAGCGCTCCTGGCCCGCTGTATCCCAGATCTGGAGTTTTATCGTCTTTCCGTCCAGGTCAATCGTGCGGATTTTGAAGTCGACGCCGATGGTGCTGATGTAGCTCTCTGTGTAGGTGTCATCGGCAAAACGCAAAAGGAGACAAGACTTGCCGACCCCCGAATCTCCAATAAGAAGGAGTTTGAACAAGTAATCACTGAAAGTGAAGAATGATAATGAATTTTTGGAAGAAATCGAAGGGTAAATTAAAAGAACGACCCAGAATGAAAATTTAGACGTTACAGAGGAATTTCCCAGTCGCTGTATGCTATTTATCTAAAATTTCGAGTTTATAAATGTACAGACGTGAAAGAATTGATTAACTATGATTTTGATGATTAAATGCTCATATTCTTTGTAAAGAGTAGACGAATTGATAAGAAAAATGAAAAAAACCTCCCACATGGAAAACTTGAACGCTACAGAGCAGTTTATCAGTCGCTCTACGCTGTTTATTTAAAATTCAAAAATATCAAAATTACTTAAAATGTAATACAGACGAAAAATGAAATGACGAGGTAATTAAAAAGGTAAGACGAACGATTGACCTCGAATAAGTGGAAATTTATTTATTCTAATTGTGCAATTCTATTCTATTCATTCACAATTCAATCACAAGTAAATTTTCTCTTTTGTTATTTTTTTCCTCTCTCTTGCAATTACTAGAGGAAGTGAAGAGAAAGACATAAAAAGAAATTCAACCTATTTTTATAAAAGTAAGTCATGTAATTGTAGTCACTTTGTAAGCTTTGTAACAATCAAAATCAATTAAAATGTTATTTTCAAAGCGATACAAACAAAAACAGATTTCCAAATTGAAAAATTGATTTCTGCACCAATTAACAACAATTTGGAATTTCCCTGTATTTTCCATTAGCATTCCCTTTTATTTTTACGTCTCTAATGTAATGCTCAAAAAATGTACAAGTATTAAAATTTATAAATGAAAAAAAAAGTAAACGACTCAAAACTTGACTTATTTCTATTTTTTTTAATTTTGTGAATTTCATAAAACTAGTGCTTCATTTCGGAATATTCAACAGTAAAATCATGCAATTACTTCAGAGCAATTTATGAAATAATGAAAATATTAATTAATATTTACGGACTAAGATGAATTAGCTGATACTGATGTCATTAACATTTTCATTGTTGCCAAAATCATTTTCTAAACATAATTTCGAAATTTCATCGTTATTAATCAATGTTTTGGAATTGCGTTATAATTCTACAAAATTCACAAATATTTCGATTTTTCTGACGAGTAATACTATGAATCCACAAAGAACTGAAAATAACTGAATTCAGTTTTTTCTAAGAGTCAATTGGAGGATTATTTAAGAACTCAAGGAAATATTACCAATAATATATAATTTGAACTGTCGTCCTCGGAATCAGCAAAAGCCATTATTCTAGGGCGTGAAAAAACAAGCACGAATTTATGACTCATGACCAATAAGCGATCATCTGTCAACATGCAAAACAAGTCTACAAAAACCAGACGTCATTTTTTCGAGTGCCCGAAACCCCGACTGCGAAATCTGTCCATGAATATATAAATCGTAAAATGTGCAAAAATATAAAAAATCAAGAAAATAGGCGTATGAGTAACGGCATCGCGGGGGGAAGAGAGGAGAGTATGGCGAGCGCGAGCGAGAGAGCGAAAGCGAGCGAGAAGATCTGTCACTGGATTCCGTTTTAATCGATTATCGCACCCTGACAAAAAGGCGAAATTGACATTTAGTGAAATTGATGCCCGGAGAAAGCAATAGTTGGTTGCGTCGCCAGGCAGAGTCAAAATGCGACATTTTTCAGGCAATTGCGTTTGCGAGCGAAAAATTGCGTTTACTCACTATTCGGGATTCATCGTGGACATACTACGCTGCGAACGTGGCGGGCGTACCGATGTCGTGGCACGGTGCCTTGCACTTTACCTCGACGAGACACGGGAATTGGCAAATCGCGATTACAGACGCACGGTTAAAGGCCACCTTGCCAAATACGCCAAATGGTAGTGGAAAATAGTTATGGCGGACGTGTGTTTTCGTGGAGTTTTGGTATAGTTACCTCCTCCTTTTCTTATTCACTCAATTGCGACAATTTGCGATATTTTATTGCGATCGCGGCCTAACCAACTCACGTGTGCACACGGATGCCGACAGGTGGCGCCGGAGATACTCCCATGGGAGATTTCTCTTTTCCAATGTGGGATGACCAGGAACGACAAAGAATCGAAAAAATATTCAGTATTCTCAACTTTGAAATGTATGGATTTTGGGAGTAAAATAAAATTCAGGAATTTAACTTTAGTTACTTAAATATTGCAAAAAAAATTAATTCTTTAAAAAAATAAAAAATGACCAATTTGATACTAGGACACTCAATGAATTTTCTTATAAAACTCGATTCAAAAATTGATCCAGCATTAGCATATTTCCCTAATATTACTACTCAAAATTAGCCAATGATATAAATCTCTGCATCAACACAGTGTCATCCGCATTGATTATAACCAAAGTACATTGTAGTATATAATTTTCCAGATTGAACAGAAAGACAAATATTCTAGAAGCTTAAAAAAATATATTTTCTATACTGAATGATCGACTCATTTCTACAGTTGTACACATCCTTCACATGGCTTCCATGAGTTATCTTAATAATCATGTATACAAATAAGATAAAACAACAAACAATGCAGGCCATATCATATCACAGAATTTAAACATTAAAAAACATTTATAAACAATAGAATGTAACACAATCTCATTCCAAATTTTGCAGATTTTGCAGTTTTTTGAACAACTCGTTGCCAAAAGAGTCTCTGTATTGAGGACTGACGAAATGGAGTAAGCTGTAAGGTGTTTCGAAGTGTTGGTCCCTATTAATCGAAATTTCGTCGTGATGATGTCCGACAATACGAAAACCAGCTGTAGACATTTCTAGGCAGAATGACAGTCCTTCCAAAGTTGTCAGATTCAAATAAATCGACTGATTAGAGCTTTCAAGTTTCTGCGACAAGTTGATTTCTTGAACGTGGTTTTTTACGTCGTTGACCACGGCTTGCGCTTCCAATTTCCACTGTTTTTCGTCGAGAACTCGCTTATTTTCGTCACACATTGTCGTTACATTCAAATCTGGCTACGATTTAATGATTTAAATACTATAAAAATGCGAAAATGCTGGTATATATACTGCACCAACAATTGACAATTTCGACAGTTCTGTTTGAGGATTTTGTTTTAAAACTTATAATACTAAAACTTATAATGAGTTGACGATCATTTTTGTGAACTTCTCGATATATTTACTAATATTTAGTGACTATAATAATAAGTGTAAAGTGTAAATAAATATATAAATATAATATTATTTACCCCCAGTATCGATATCACAAACTGTCACAAACCAAAAATCGATTCGCTTATTCTGTTGGTATGACGGAATTACTCAACTTAACTCAACCTTACTAGACAGCTGACAGTTATAAAGTCAGCGCCAGCTGAGTCAGTGCAAGTCAGTGTCGGTGCGTGTCAGTGCTGGTCGCAGCTGGTTGTCAGTCGTGAACAGTCGTGAACAGCAATGAACAGTCGTGAACGCAAATGCGAAATGCAAAGTGGCATTCATCATCATGTTCATCATTGTCAATCATTATTATCACACGTATTGACACACACGTAATATCGATGTTCGAGGAAATTTAGCTCGCGAGCTATCTCTCCGACCACTCTGTGAGCAATTCGCGAAATTCGCTCCGGACGCGGTTACCGCGAGTGACAACACGGTATACGAATCCACGGGGATGACACACCCGTGCGCGAACGTTCTCCGGTCGCAGTGAAACGAGTTTTTATTCCTTTTCAACGCTTTCTCATGGATGGAAATTGCTCGGGATGTAGTGCTGTGCGTCTGACTCTTATTATACGTCCGTTTTCATGCATTCCACGATAACCCCGCAACTTTTGCCGATCGAAATTTCGCATGGACGTTTGAAAGGTCGGCCCTGTCATTTGTTATTTTCTCATTTCACGCTTTCTAATGTTGCCCCTCCTTATCCCTCACTCCGCGGAGCGAATCGCCTTTTCCCACCGAAATGTCAATTCATGATGTCGCGAGTGCAGCTAAAAAACGCGATTTCTCAATCTGGCGTATTAGAAAAAAAAATTGATATTTACCTCATTATACGTCAATTACTATTTAATTTTGCATGATTGACAAAGAGATTTTATAATTTGTTAATGTCGATGATGAGACCAATAAAAGCCGTCATTGTTTTGTACAGCATGATTGGACAATTGAGCGTGCTATTTTTACCGACGCCCGAATATTTCGAGCAATCACTTATCGTCATTTTCAATTGCTGCCCATAGACATTGTCGAGACGATTTGCATGAATCACCAGTTAAAGAGAGCCGTGACTATGCCGCAATTTTCTTCTGTTTCGAAAATTATATACCTAGTTGCATAAATAATTAATTTATTGTGGATTAGTTTTTTAATGCTACTACTATCCTGGGGATTTTGGCCCATCTTCAACCAGCTGTAAAAAATTGACATGCAGTTTTTAATGTATCATAATTGACAGGTCTGATTAAATTAAGCATAGAACAGCTGTATGATAATCTTTGCAAAAATTGTCTTTCAGAAAATTGGTCAATTTCGTATTTCGGTGATCAAAAAATTTTATATTTGCAATATTTTTCGATGTTTTCGCGTGTGAAAAACTAGTTTTTTGACTTGAGGCTAGCAGAGGGGGGAAAACGAACCTTACCTTACCACATCAGTTTTTCACGAGCGAAAACATCGAAAAATATCGCGAATATGCGTTTTTTGATCGCTGAAGTCCGCATATATTCAATTTGATCGAAATTTTACTTACCTTCGACAAATATTTGTTATTGAAACGCGATTTTCAAAAATGGTTAAAGAAATCAAACAAAAAATTTTCGAGTTTTCATCGGAATGTAAGTTGCATGAAATAAATAAATAACCCTGATAGAACACGTTCGCATCAAAGATACGACCGGATTTTTCTGCAAACTTTGCACAAATCCTCATGTCAAGCGTTTGCACAAACGTTTGCGCAAATATGCGGACGCATCCAATATCAAAATTTGTGCAAACGTTTGCATGAAATTTGCAAAAATTTTTTGCAAACTGTTCTATCGGGGAAAGGAAACCAAAAAATGTTGGTAATCTACACTTTTAGATCGCGGGTCTTCAAGTGTTCAATCGATTTCGATAATTTCTTCTCAAAATGCTGAATATCGTGCGTGCAGCAGAAAACAGAGCATAGAAAAGTCTATCGAACTATATCATTGTGGAAAGAAAATGTTATCATGATGCTTTAAAACATTCGAAACGACGAACTACCCGCGATAAGATACACGAGTGCACTTTACCCCAAAGTAGCGCTACTCGTTATTAAAAATACATCGACTCGTTGGAGGTTTTCCAGCGACCCGGCGGGTCACGTGCTTATCGCTATCATTTCCACTTTGTCCCACAGCTCACCCCGCACTCTTTTCTAATTCGCGTCATTTCACAACGGAACTGTTGAACATACGACCGATTTGAAGCTTCGAAAAAAAGCTGAATAACTCGCGATGTTTTTCACGGTGAAAACATATTTTTGAATTTCTCTCTACGATTTCAGCTGCTTAGACTCTAAAAACCCAATTAAAATTCATTAAAACTGATTAAATACGGCCATCGCAATCCATATATGACAAATTTTTTTGTCTTTATGGTCGCTAAGTAACAATTTTTTTTAAATTTACATTACAAAAGTTTACCCACACATACATGCGTACGCGCGCACGAAAAAAAAGTACAGTCTGATTGAATTATTTCGTATTGTTTTATGTCAATTTTTTAACGAACAATTCGATAGGCTATATCTTCAGTAGTTCCCAGAGGCCTCACGATTTTGACGACTTGGCCACGTTTCAAACCTAAATATCTAGCGACAGGGTCACTCGTTTGGATGAGCATCAGCTTATCTTCCTTCAAATTATTTTCCCAAAGCGCAGTCTTTTTTTCTTCGGATGTTAGAACGATATGTTTAGGTACCAATTCGTGCTCCAATATGTTGGTCATAAGTTCGGATTCCAGAAAGTACTCCATAATATATGTCGGCGCCATATCGGCAATGAATTGTTTCGCCATAGGAGTCATTCCTTGTTGGCCGACAATGATAGCTCTGTTAAAAAGGATCAAAATTCGGACTTGAATTAAAAAAAAAAAACGATTGTTACTTCATTTTAATTTTTAAATATTGAAGTTAGTTTTGAATAATTTATAGTTGTGTTAGATATAACTCATCTATTCGAGGTTTATTCGTCAATTTTTGTTTTCCACATTGAAAACTATTTCCAACAAAAAAAGTCTTTCTAGTTTAATTATTCTGCATCCTGCTGAGATGCTTCTCTTATCGAAGTTTATTGTGCGATAGTAGATGCTTCGCTAAAAGAAGTATTTCAGGATCAGAATGAATAAGAATGATTTCTGAGAACTTCCTGCATTATAATTGGAGCATTCTCGGGCGAAAAATGGCCATTTTTCGATAAACACGGTGATTTTAAGGCAAATATACATATATTTGAATGTTATTGTAACATTCAAATTGAATTATCTTTTAATCCATTCAATTAAAATTAACCGTTTCAATTAATGCAATTGAAAGTTACGAAACATTTAAATTAGTTTTAAATATAAATTAAAAGTTTTAATGAATCGAACATTGAAAAATTAATTAAAGATGTAAGTCAATTGACATACTATTATTCAAAATTGACGCATTTGAATGGATAACAGGAAAAAATTGCCGAAGCTGGTTTTGCCAGCACTACTTTAAAATTCAATCATGAATACGATTTGCAAATTTTTTTAAGATCATTTTTTTGTTTTTGAGAGTGAACAATAAAGTTTTCTTCACTCTCACCTCAAAATTGGTACTTCGAATGTTTTTTTTTACACATGCACGAAATGTGGGTGCAAAATGCCATTTCTAATTGATATAGTATATTAGTGCGCAAAACGCTATTTTGCGCACTGTTTTTGGAAATATTTTCGCACTAGTTTTGGAAACTTTTCGAACCGTTTAAAAATTTCGACACTTTGAGAAATTTTTATGAACTCCACAAATTTTGCAAATTTCCAAAATTCTAAAAATTTCTGAGATTTCCAAAATTCTTGAAACTTCCGAAAATTCCGAAATTCTCAGTGTCAGAAATTCTCAAAATTTCCGAAATTTTTAAAAATTCTCAAAATTTCTGAAAATTTCCAAAAATAACCAGAATTAACGAAAAATTCAAAAAATTTTTAAATGCTTGAGAATTTCTAAAATTATCCAAATTTCGAAAAAATTCCAAAATCTTCGAAATTTTTGAATATTTCGAATGAAGGATTGCGGCACGAGCCGAAAGCGAGTGCCGCAACCCTTCATTTCGTCAAAATCGCCAATGTCTGCTTGCACAGAAATATACTATTTACAAAAGTAATTCAATTCCATTAAAATCAATTCCAAAAGTTTTTCCAGATGTACTCGTACCATATGTCCATATATGTCCCCTGTCGATGCATATCACAATCTACATCACAATACAATTCCCCATATGAGAGCCAATGGGAGCGCGAGGTTGTGTCTGCTTATGTGATATATCTACTCATTAAAGCTGTCGTTTTTCTCAACAACGGCGATTTTTGACATTCAGGCGTGATTTTTCAAAAAACCAATAAGTGAAACATGAAATTTTTGACACTCACTTGTAGCTGACGTGCGGCGCTTCTTTTCGTATATTTTTTATTGGAAAATCCGGACTCGTTTTTTCAATATAAAGAATATAGTGTCTTGAGCCCTGTACCCTCTGTGTATTTGGAGTCGACTTGGACATTAAATATTTCATTTCGCAGTCAGTCAATCGACTCAAAATATCGCAAACGCATCACAAATATGTTCAATTACAGTTACACAAATTTTCAGCAAAAAGTTCGGAAACTCGAAAATCAAAGATACGACCTTAATTTTATACACGATTGATTTTTTCTATAACCTAACCATATCTGTCAGTCTGTCACCCGCGGAAGTAATTAAATGAAGGATTAACATTTCTTTCGTAACCTCAAACATCGACACTTTTCATCTTGATTGCCCTTATTTGCCAAAAAGTCCCCCCCCCCCCTATTTTTTGCCCGCATGTTTCAGAATGATATTTTTCGAAAAAAGTTCACTTGAACCCTTCCCAACTTACAGTTTTTAAAAACTTTTCTCCATCGCATGAAAAAGCCTAGAGAAACTGCATAAAAATTTTCCAATGCTAGAGCGACTTACCGAAAAGCTTTTTCCTCCTGCATTCTCTGTAGATAGATTTTGATTTCCTCTTTTCCAATTTTTGGTTTTTCCGAGAAAAATATGAACATTTGATCTGTTTGATTTTCGCGAGCGACAAAAAAATTCAAATCGCTGCGCGCCGGGTGTTTCTCGCTTGGTTTGTCGCCGTGTGCTTCTATGAACTGTTTCAAAGTTTGGCCTATCTGTTCCGGAATTGATAAATTGCCTGCGGTCGAATAACCACGATCGCGGCACAGTTTCAAAAGATTGATGCGCAATGTCCACAATGCATGACATTCAATTTGGTCATCCATTTTTATAATGTTTCACGATTATTCACTTTACACGAAAGACAAC
Source organism: Platygaster equestris (assembly GCA_030522785.1). Classification (NCBI taxonomy): domain Eukaryota; kingdom Metazoa; phylum Arthropoda; class Insecta; order Hymenoptera; family Platygastridae; genus Platygaster; species Platygaster equestris. The sequence continues at coordinate 51,813 of JAPYZK010000023.1, forward strand.
AAATTTTAGAATGAGAATGTACACCAACGAACATAACCTCAGCATATAGCAGCTGATGGATCGAGGAAACTATCGATACTTCACGATAGCTATCGATAATCGCAGCGCTGTCGGTAACCATCGATAAGTTTCGTGCGTTATCGATAGTTTCTTGCCGTAACAGATTTGAATTATTTGAAAGAACTTCAAAATGTGAATAATTATTTGACATGCAAATTTTATGAATCTGGAAATGTAAATCCAAGTTTTTGATTCAGTTGAAATATTCGAAAAAGGTGAAATTGGTTTATTTTGTGTATGACATAATTTTTTTATTGTAGTCGATACAATTTGCAAGTTTGAAAAATCGGGGGTAATAGTACATTGTTCTGCAAGCTGGCATTGGTGATTTTGACGAAATGAAAGGTGGCACGAGTCGAAGGCGAGTGCCGCAATAATTCCGTCAAAATCGACAATCGCCAGCATGCGCAACACAGTACTTTTCTTCACGATGGCCGAAAAATACACTCAAAGTACCAATTTTGAGGTTAGAGTGAAGAAAAGGAATTGGAGAGTTCATTGAAATATGAAAATTGTTTTATTTGTTTCAAAACTCCTGTTTTTCTGTTCCGTAATATATAGTGCAAATGCAAAGATACCAAGCACTGGCATACCAAGAAGGAAGGAATGGCTAGCTTGACAGTGACCTCGTCAAGCAAAAACAGCTCGCGCAGCGCATCGCCAAACAGAACGAGCGCCGCAGGATGTCACACGCAACAGCACGCCGACCAAACGCCAAAAGCGCGTAATGTCGCGCTGTAAGTACTGGCATATTTTTTTCGACTGCTCTTTGTACAAAAAATAGGGTCGTCGAATGGAGTTTTCATATTTGCGATTTACATGGTGACGAAATGAGAAGGTGACGCTTCGTATCTTCGATATGATCGGAGCGCGGTACCGCACCGAACGCGCGCAGCCAAATCTGAGCGCGGCAACGAAAAAATTCATTTCTCGAAAACTAAAATAGCTTACATCGAAATTTAAAGTGATGAATCTTTATTATCGTTTACAGATCATTGTATGAAAAGAAGAAAACAATCAAAACTACCTGAATTTTAAAAAAATCACTTTTTGGTACTTAATCGCAAAATTGTTGACTAACGATTGCTAAAATATTTACAAAACTTAAATGATTGAAAACTAGATGGAAAATCCTTACTTCTATGTATGCATTTAGTTCTCGATTAGACTGACAGTTTCCGACTTATGAGTGCTTGAAAATGGAACGATTTCGGAACCGTCAAATTTTCAAAAAATCATATTTTCGAAAAAACACCTGAAAAATGATAAAGAAAAAATACGTATCGAATGTTTTGTGACTAAGAATCGAAAAAAAAACTACCCAATGGAAATCTACAATTTGAGTGTAAGAACCAGATGGAATGACCCGTACGTTGAAACGTTCAAATTCCACGCTTATGAGTCACTGTGAGTCACTGCGTTTCTGGGCTCTCCTCGAGGATATACGGACCTAGGCGCCGAAGAACGATTTATGATTGCCCGCATTTTTTCTAAGCATAACGACCCTTGAATAACCTTTCACAGAGTGCCCACAAGACTCTCGGAGAGTCAGCCTTCGGTGGGTTACTGTATGTCGACTGGTTCGGAACGTTAATATTCGTTTATGTTGAGTCCTCGCCTTTATCGTCTGATTGGTCAGGTTATAGGGAGTAGGCAAAGAAATTATTTTATTGGTTCCCGCGAATTCAAGCGTTCTCTTATTTTCTGAGTTTATCGTGTTGGGGGGCGAGAAGAAGTCGCGAGAGTCAACAAAAACGAGAGTCAACGCAAACGAGCGTCAACATAAACGAAAGTCCACTGTAATGGAGATTTTTTCTGCGTTTCGATAAAATAATGTTTGCATTCAGTGGCCGTTTCCATAATTGAAAGTATACTGTAGAATAAAAAAATGTTTATTGAAACGTAACAATTTTTCCACGGATTACGGCAATTTTTAACTTTCTCCATGAGAGCAATGTTGACTCATGGTTAAGAAAATAGAGCTGTTGAGAATGCTATAAGCAGTTGTTAAGAAAAAGACGTGCTACTTGGGTGGTACCATTTCGAAAGTGGGTCGAGCTCCTCCTTAACCCGCACACTTTCTCAAAATAACACGAAATCTGTAAAAAAGTCAGTAACTTTCACGTTTAATTAAACTTGTGATTATATGTATATTGATAGTTTTGAAGTATGCGCACAATTTAAAATTGTATCCTCGATAATCTAGTTCCGACTGGAGATATTTCTCGATCTCGTATTAAGATCGTCAGTTCGGTTTTATTTGGAAAAAAAAACTCCTTTCACACGAGTCCAGGTTCCCAAGAGCTGCACATTCCATCGTTTAAAGTCTCGCGGATTCATGCAAGATTAATCAATTCTTTTCGCGATTTTCAGGCAGCAAGCTGGAGAAGGAAGTACGTGCAGTGGAAGTAGCGGCGACGAAGGAGGCGGCATGAAAGCAAGGCATAGATCTCCGGGTGCGATGGCGCGCTCCGGCGACGCAGTTGAGGAGTCGAGCTCAAACCTCGCAATTGCCGAAACTGAAGAGTCCGTACCAAACGTTCATCCCTCGACGGACGACGAAGGCGTAAGTTTTCACGAAAACTGAGTATTCCGAACAGCAGTCGCTTTGAAACGAATTCGTAGTTTTTGAAATGCAATGAATACTTTGAACTGTATAATACTTGGTAAGGTTTGATGTAAATTTTGGTGAAATTCTAAAAACAAAAAGTGAAAATCAAGAATTAGAACTGGGTGAAGGACAACCGTTTGACTGAAGAAAATACTTTAACCTGAAAAATCAAAAATGAAGTGCATGAATTTGAATTCTGATGGATCGATACATCAATTATAAATACAGAAACATGGAGATACATAACAGAAAATGAAAAAATTATCTTGAATGCAAAAAATACCCGATGACCGAATTATTGACTTGTGTTTCAGGAGCTTTTCCAGCACGCGCAATCGTTCCTATCGAATGGCTCGTCTGAATTGATATCCGAGGATGTTGACTCGAGCGCGACCCGAGTTCGACAAGCCATCCAAAAAATCCAAAATAAAATTGCTCAAACTCGAGAATCTATTCGTACTGAACAGACGACGAGAGACGGTGAGTCAGTCATGTTATCATCTCTGCGAGAATGTATTCTTCCCCGGGAACTATTCACTTGTGAAATCATAATTGATTAAAGATCATGAAGATTAATATCTTTGAAAAAGGAATACGTGAAGATGTGCGTTTCAGAGTAAAGAAGAATTCATTCCAAAATATAAAAATAAATTTACAGTTTCAAATAGATTTATTTTCAAAATTGGAGGAAAAATTATGAGTGATGTATCTATGGATTGTTCAACTTCGATCATGAACATTTTTAAACGCGTAAAGACGTGTTTGCGAGTAAAACGTATGTACATAATGCAAAAGTATCTACACCGGAGTAAAATTTGATCCCTCGCGCGCTTACCGTTATATTTGTGTGCAATTTAATTGACTCGGTATTTAGGATTTCGTGAAAATAGCTCGTGATTCGAAGCAAGGTAAAGCGGCGCAACCAAGTTCATGCTAAATTCAGTGGTGCTTACGATTCATGATACCGGTCGATTTATTTTTGTCTTCTTTGCAGCTATAAGGGATCGTTCATAAATCACGTAACGCTCCGAGGGGCAGGAGAGGGGGGGGGGGGTCGTGAGAAGTGTCACCGTATGTCACGAGGGGGGGGGTTTGTGAAGCATCACGCGACGCAAAAATCGTATCGTGAAAAAAAATTGATTAAAAACTGAATTTTCGATTGAACATCGAATAAAAATCATTTGGAAGAAATAAAAATAGACTTGCATGGATAAATTTCGTCTTAAAATATTTCGCTCGTGAACTTTTCATATTCTCAACATTATATCTTGTATCTCGTATCTTGTATCTTTTATATTTATCTTTTTTCTTGTATCAGATATTTCTATGTATTTTATATTGTAAATTTTGTATAAGTGATCGTAAGTTATGTATTAAGTTACTGTTAAGCTTATTTTGTATTTATTTGATTAAATAATTCGAAAATTTGGTGTATCTCCTATATCACACGAAAGGGTAGGAGGGGGGGGGGGGTAATTTTCACGAAAATTAGCGTCACGTGATTTATAGATGGTCCCATAATTAAGCATGCAATAAAAATGAAACTCTAGATTCTCATTATAACGACCTAAAAATTAATGTCTCCAAAGTTTGAGTTTCAAAATACTTCGAAGTTGAAATTGTCGAAAATTTCATACTTCGCATTTAAGTTTCTATTTTTACGCAAATCCTCAAATTTGTAAAATTCCCGAATTCAGGCTTTTCCGTTTTTAATTTTCGTATACAATATTAAAATCTTGAAAACTCTACGTTTTTCGAATGTGGTTTGAACAGTTCCGAAAATTGTTGCAGTTTTTGAATGTTCAAATATTTCGAATCGAACAGATCAGTTTGAAGTTCCCATTGTTATGTTTGATAATACTCAATTTAATCAATAGTGAAAAAATTTTTTTGAGTTTAAATTATTTGCGGTTGAAACTGGAAAAAATTAAGTTGCCGTGAAATCGTAGAATGGACGTTTTACAGAGTACAAAGCGTTCGGTATGTTCGCCGGGACTAATCACCGAGTGTACCTGTTAATTAGTTCGAGTTGCGAGAATGTATCACGCAAGGTAATCTTTGCGAAAAAATAATACGTGTGACGCACCAGGGAGTGCGAAAACGCAAAAATCCGAGTCATCAGACCGCTCGCTATCGGAATATCATTTTACTGTTCGTTGTCTAATTTTGCTGGCTCGAATATTGCGTCTACCTACGTGACATACAAATCGACACTCGAGATCACCAAGTTTACATTCTCGAGTTTCTTTTTCCTGGAAAAAGCCGATAATGTTATTTTTTCTTTCGCAGTTTCAAATATTTCAAAGGCGTGTTTGTACGTAAAGTCGATAAGTTAGAGCACGTCAGAGATAAGGCAAATAAATAAGCTCTCCAGTTGATGAAATGACGCACTCTCGCAAAACTTTTTGCGTGCTAAAATTAAGAATGAGAGAAATTGTGATGATAGGATGATTTCTTTATAAAATCGATTGAATCCGGCTTTCACTTTAATTTCTACCCTCTCGAATTATTAATTACGATAATTTCAATAGTCAAAATTATCGTATACATTTAATATTGTAATGCATAAATATTCTAAGGCTGAAATTGGTTTCAGAAAACGTTAACGAGTACTTGAAATTGGCCGCTAACGCGGATAAGCATCAGCTCACGAGATTAAAAACGGTGTTTGAAAAGAAGAACCAAAAGTCAGCGCACAATATCTCGCAGTTGCAAAAGAAGTTAGAGAGCTACAATAAAAAGCTGAAAAATTACGAGAGCAATGGGGCCCCAGCAAGCCATCGGCAGCCTCGCGAGATGCTACGCGATATGGGTCACGGACTAAGGTGATTATCTTTTTCCGCGTGCTGAACACGCGCACATTCGATTTCTAGTTTTCTTAAGAATGGGAATTTATCGAGTGGCAGAGACTAGGAAGCATGAAGAAATGGTCATTATTGGAATAAAAACTTTATTATACATGGAGCGAACTCGCGAGATATTAGATCACGGAATTTCTTGTGGTCTAATGTCTAGCGGCTGTCGTCACGGATTCGGGTTTTTAATTTTCGAGACGTGAGATCTGATTTTGTTGTGCGGGAAATTAAAAATTTTAGTCGCGAGAAACTTTTTATTTAATAACATCTGTTTGTTTTTTGGAATTTTCGTTTGCATAGGTGGATGCAGTTTTCATATGCGAAATTGTTTTAAAAATCTCGTTTTCGTCAAATATGGACTTGAGTGTCTTTCTAACCAAGTTTCATGTCAAGAAGCAGAAACGAGCGTTTTCACGAGTGCCCTTTTGCGATCATGCAAAGCGAGGGAGAAAATGGCCCGAATGAAAACGTGAGTTTGCTCCTTGATATGAACGGTATTTTATATCTCACATTTGAAGGACATCTATTCATTGTTGCGGTCGTTCCCTTGAATCTCTCGTTGCGAATTGACGTGACTATCTCTGTCTCTAAGTACTACTTTCATGCAGTACCTTGTTAAAATCAGAGCTGGACGTAATCTAATGACATGGTTTGAGTTGTAAAAAACTATACGTGACTTTTAATTTACATTTCGCGCGACAATTAAAAGATGCCATAATTTCGAATGGGAGATGTGAAACATGTGTATATTATTGTAAAACATAATAATAGGTAGCAAAGTATTCATTACTGCACAGTACAACATGTTCGTGATCAATATCATTTTACTGTTATTTGTGAATTTGTAATAACGATGATTTGTGCTTTTTCAAAGAGAAGATAAAGTTTTATTTTATACTAGACACTTGATACAAAATGGCGCTCAATTTTGCGAAGAGATAATTCAAGTTTGAATCGTAATTTCCTCAAAAATGTGTTTCCAAATTCTGTAGGCTTTTTTATGTCAAAGGATATTTTGCGGAATGGAAAAAATGTTCCAAAATCATTTTGCAAAGTATACATTTTCCTATTAGTTATAAATAGTTGAATGTTTTGAGAAATCTGTTCGCAAAATTTTGTTCATACACTTGAAATTTCCACCATTGACTGTTCTCACTTGTGACTGTATTCTATTTTTCTATGATGAAAGAATCGAACTCTTGTCGCATTACTAGAATATTAGTCAGAATATTAGTCTAGAATACTATTCAAAAATTTAATAGTATCGAGTTCTTCATTTTTTTTCTTATTTTAGAATTATCACTTAAAAACATGCAGTCATTAATATATTGGTCAGATTTTTGTCGTTAGTCTCATTTCATTTGTGTCGCTTTTTAGAAGCTATCCAAATATTGTTGGATTCATTCTTCGAATATATTTCATCATTTTTGCGTAACATCAGTTCTATTAGCTAATATGAAAGGTTTAACAAATATATTCCTTTTAACAAATATATTCCTTGTATTTTTATGTCTTTTTATACTTCATTCAGTTCACAAACACATGAAAATTCCATACCTCAACGTCGTCGCACTGACAGCTAAATAAGCCAGGTGGTCACAATATGTGGAAAACTAAAAAAGTTAGGGGGCTCCGTAGTAGCTAGAGAAGTTGGAGAAAAATGATGAAAATTCTCATAATACCCACATTATTCATAACACAAAATGAAAAAAAGGAATTACTGCACATCTTTCTGTTTCAAAAATAACGCTGAACACTCAAGTAACAAGCAGTACTAAATAAATATAAAATTATGCAAAACATATATAATAGTGATGCCCAAGTAAGGAAGTAATAATTTCTTTTGAAATGTATCCTAAAAAAATTTTAAGTAAGCATCAAACTTTAACTTGACGTTGTACATTTATTTGAAACTGAAATCGTAAAACAAATTCGATGCTTTAATTTTGACATAGAAACAAAAAAAGCAAAACTTCCATGAATAATCTGAAAGCTTCGAATCATCCCAAAATCAGGTTAAATAATTTTCGAAGACCCATTTCTGAAAAAAAAAAATTCAAAAAGTGAGGTAATCCCGTTATCCGATTGTTGTGACCACATTGCAAGCTTGAGTAGTTCGCTTGCTAATAAAAATAAACACCTTACAGACACGTGGGAGGCAATATTCGAGACGGGATAACAGGATTCTCCGGGTAAGTGCCAGAACATTTCGCGCGTGTAAAATTATTCCGCTTTTTCTCAGCGCCTTGTCATTCATTATATTCTCACGAACGTAAAACTCCAGTTTGCTGGCTCAATAGTACAACATTTATCGACGGTAGATTCGCAAAAACCGCTCATTTAAATGACACTTATTGCCAGTGTCAAAGGCGGCGAATGAAAAAACTCGCGTCTCATTTCTTCCTTGCTTTTTCTATTTTAGGAGCGTCATGTCGAAGCCACGCGAATTCGCGCATCTTATTAAGAACAAATTTGGTAGCGCCGACAACATCAACAGTTTGTCACGTGAGTACTGTTCGAAACGTTTCAAGTATGTAGAGAGTAAATGGGATGTTGGTGGATTTCATGGGTTCTTCCTCATTGGGGATTCGCGTTTTTGATAATATGGGATAAGTAGTGCGACTCGAAAAAAGAAAAGGAGTGGCGGAAGTGCCGAGTTGCAAAATTGAGATAAGCACTTGTTATCACTGCAACAATCAGCGCAAAGCCATGCCTGCACTCGCACTAATCGTCATGAGTTACAAGCAGATATTATGATGGCATGACGTAAAATATTTATCGGGGTTTCAGGCGATTTATACAAAAATTTTTTTTATTCCTTGGGCCGCAACCAGTCGTCAGTAGTAAGTAATGGATAACTTTTAGGAGCTTGGGTCACAGTAATCGCTTTTCATTTTCAACTCCTTGGTTTTTTCTCGAAAGACGTGGTTTGGTCTCTTCTACGCGATGCATGGTTTTTTTTTCTTTGTAGTTACATTTTCAAGGTGTCTAACAGTTAGGGAAATGTCAGGTGTTTTATGTTAGTATCTTTAGGGCTTGTAATGGATTTCATCTATATATATATATATATATATATATATATGTATGTATGTATGTATGTATGTATGTATATATATTTTACTTTCCCCAATTGATAACCTTTTTTACTTCGACTACGAATTCCCAAATCGTAAATCCTGTTTTTTACCTTTTCCTAACGTTGACTTAATTTTCGCCTAATTTTCAATTTTTTGTTTCTTTGATGGATAAAATTTGACACCTTTTGACGTCGAGTTTTCGGGTTATTTCAGTATTTTCCTACGTTTTTATTATGTTATATTTATTTGTGCAAATTTATGTGAATTTACATGAATTTATTTTAATGTCATATTATTTTTAGAATTTTTAGACCTTGGTTATATCCAAAAAATTAAGACGAAACGTAACTTAGGATAAGTTGGGTTTAGATCTGACTATTTTTCCACAACTGGACTGTTCTTATTGACCAGAGTTATATTTTTACATCTATGAAACCAAGAGAACGAATTTAAATTAGGGTTGCTACGTCTTCGGCTTTGACCCGAAGACTTCGGGTTTCGGGACATGATCTTGGGGCTCAGGGTTTGAGCGAAAAATAAAAACTTCCCAATAAAATATACAGATCGGAATTTTTTTTAAACTATACATTTTTTAAAAGTAAGTTGAAGGTATTACGATTTCTAGAAATTGGAACCTACTCAGAATTTTTAAATCTATCCAAATTTTTCAAATTCTTGGAATCTTTAATGTACTGAATATTTTGACTTTAGACTTTCTTACGAATTTCCAGAGTAATAAAACTTCAGAACATTTTTAAAATTTTCACAATTTTCAAAAATCTTGAAATTTACGAAAATTTTGAACTACTTAAAATTTCCGAACTTTACAGGATTTTTTATATTTGGGCAATTTTCAAATTCTTTAAAATTCCTAAATCATAGAAATCAAAGAATTTTTCAGAATCAGCATTATTTGTGATTCTCAAACTCTGTTAATGGTCAACATTTTTCAAAATTATAAATATTCTTGGAATTATGGAAATTATCGGATTTTTTGAAATTTGCAACATTTTGTGAAGTATTTGAATTTCTCCGAATTTTTTCAGTTTTCAAAATTCAAATATTTTTAGAAATATTGAAAATTTCATAAAATTTCAGTATTTTTATAAATGCACCAATTTTGCGAATTTTCAAAATTCCATAAACTTCAAAAACTTAGAATTTTCCTGATTTTAAAGTTTCGGAAATTTCGTGAATTGTTATACTCTAAACATACTACAAAAATTCCCAACATTCCAACAATTTTTTAATTTCCAAGAATTCGACATTTCGTTTATAAATTCATAAATAACTTGAAATTTTGGTAATTCTCAAAACTTTCCATAATTTTGACAAATTTGATTAGTTGATTGAAAAACGTGATTTTGGAAATTTAAAAAATTTTGGAAGATTCGGAAATATCGAGTAGTTTCAAGTTTCAACATAAATAAAATTTCAAAGTTTCAGAAAATTGTAAAAATTTCAAGACTCAAAAAGTTTTCTAATTCTGAGAATTTCCGAAACGTTATATTTTCAGAATTTCCCAAAAATTCAAATTTCCAAAAACTTAGAGAATTTTGAAAAATTCAAGAATTCTGAGTAGCTCGAAAATTTTGATAATAGTAATTTCGTTCACAATTTTAAAAACCTAAAAATTCCAGAAATTTTTGAAATATTCCCTCCCCTCCTCCCTCTACTCGATAATAAATCCTTCGGGTGAGCAGCGTCCATGAGGTAGCAACCCTAATTTAAATTCTGACGATTACTGTACAGAATGAATAATTTTCCATAATAGGACTTGTGGCCTTATTCCGATTTCGTTCTTATTTACGAGAAAATGGAACGGCTCAATTCCTATCATCTAAATCATTTAGAAATGAATCGAAACAATAATTCATCAAACCTCCCAAATCCCTGGCGCAAAAATCTGTTAGACACCTAGACTAAACTTGGCCTAACGCTTTTTTCCTCAACAGTTATCCAATACTGACGCAAGTTGACCCGAGGATTTGTTATTGTGGAATCGCGAGAAAAACCTCGTCAACTTTTTGGCGTATTGGATAACTCTAATCGTACGAACCTCTGTGTCCTGTGCAGATGGCTCGACTTTTTATGTAAACGATCCACCGCACGCAGGTAATGGTGATAATGAAAGCGTTGAAGAAGAGAAGACGCATCACGGCTCGGCGACGTTGCCAAGCGGCTGTGGCCTCGGTTCCACGCAGAGTGCCGTGGCCATAAAGTTCCCGTCCGAGGAGGGCTCCGAGTGCTCGAGCGTCACGAGCGAGAGTGGCCCCGGGAGCCGTGGCCAGACCCACACTTGCGGCAACAACGCCGCCTTCAGCCTCAAGTCCATATTTTCTGAGCTCCAGGAGCACAGGGAAAACTTCGACCGCATCAGGGAAAAATTAGAGGGCTTGAAAGTGGGTTTTATTTGTGTTTTAATGCAACTTTTATACGAATAACAAGTATGACACATCTTTCGAAAATTCTGATCCAAATTTAATGACAAACAGTTTTTGCAGATTCATAATTTGAAATCGTTTATTTTTATCACTGGGTTGTTGATTTAAAGAAGATTCTCTTGTTAGACAAATGTAACTGACAAATGTAACTATAAACTTAAAGTGAAATGTTTACTGCGAGGGAATCATCAATCCGAAGTAGCTCAGATGGTTAGAGCACCCGACATGAAATTGAGATGTCCTGGGTTCGATTCCCAGCTCGGTGGATTTTTTTGCTTCTCGCAAAAAACATTGTAATTGCTAATTAAAAGAAAAACTGGCTGGGAACATCGAAAAACATGGATTTTTCTTTAAATCAACAACCCAGTGATAAAAAGAAACGTTTTCAAATTAAGAATATGCTCGATGTCAAATGCAACTTGATAATTGGGGGAAATTTGGGATATTAAACAGTATCACGTTTTCGGACATCTAGCGGGAATGTACAGGCTTTCTGACCGAGTTAGGTGTAGACCGATAATAGAATTCGTGATGATGTCAGTCTCTTGTTAGACAAATGTGACTTCAAACTTGAATTGAAATGTTTTCTGCAAGGGAATCATCAATCCGAAGTACCTCAGATGGTTAGAGCACCCGACATGAAATTGGGAGATCCTGGGTTCGATTTTCGGCTCGGTGGATTTTTTTTGTTTCTTGCAAAAAACATTTTTAATGCTAATTAAAACAAAAACTGACTGGGAACATCGAGAAACATTGACTTTACTTTTTGCAGACTGTACAGCAAGAAATGTCGTATTTATCGTCCGCCCTGCAAGAGGAGCGCTTCCGCTGTGAACGCCTCGAGGAGCAAATCAACGACCTGACGGAACTGCACCAGAACGAGGTCGAAAATCTGAAGCAAACCATCACGGACATGGAAGAAAAAGTTCAGTACCAAAGCGAAGATCGGCTGCGAGACATTCACGAAATGCTGGAGAGCTGTCAAACGAAGATTTGGAAAATGGAGCACCAGCAGCAGCAGCACCAACAGTACGTCACGTTGGAGGGCATTGATAATAGCAATGCCAGGGCTCTAGTCGTCAAACTTATAAACGTCGTTTTGACGGTTCTCCAAGTTGTTCTTCTGGTCGTCGCGACGGGCGCCGGGATCACCATGCCTTTCCTTCGAACCAGGTAAGGAAAACTTGCAAAAGTTGTAATCTGTTTTTATTTGTTGGTTTTTGATATTATTTTTCATTTCATCCTGGTTTTCATTTTCCATGGTAAATGGCGTAATTAATGAAAGATACTTGTGTTTAACCTGGCCTTGCGAGAAATAACTTTTTTTTTACACATGCACGAAGTGTGGGCGCAAAATGGCATTTTTCATTGATATAGTATATTAGTGCGCAAAATGCTATTTTGTGCACCGTTTTTGGAAATATTTCCGCAACAGTTTTGGAAAATTTTCAAACCGTGTAAAAATTTCGACATTTTGAACAATTTTTATGAACTCTACAAAATTCTCAACATTTTCAAAACTCTCGAAAATTCTCAAAATCACAGGAAATTTCCAAAAATATCTAAAATTTTCGAAAATTTCCAAAATTCTAAAAATTTTTAAAATTCTCAAAATTTCCGAAAATATCCGAAAATTAACAACATTTCCGAAATTTTTCAAAAATTTCAAAAGATTTCAAAAATTTTAAATGCCCAAAAATTTCAAAAATTATTAAATTTCGAAAAAAAATATGAAATTTTCGAAATCTTTAAAATTTTCGAAAATTTTCGAACTTTTCAAAAAATTTTAATTTTTTGAAAAATTTTGAAAATTTCCATTTCAATTTTTCGTGCACTCAAAAGCGCCATCTTTGTGCACTTGTAAAAAAAAGCACTGTATGCAACAAGTGCGCAAGATAGGTTAGCCCGTGAGTGTAAAGTTTGAAACACTCGACTTTGGCTAGCACACTCTCGACTCTGGCTCACGCACTCGATTTCGGCTTCACGCACTCGCTACGCTCGTGCGTTCTCCTTCGTCTCGCGTGTTCGCCTCCGTCTCATGTTCCAAACTTTACACTCACGGAATAACCTACTTTGCGCACTTGTTACATAATGTACTATTTCAGAGATCGCTAAAAATCACAATCAAGTTAATGAGTCATTAGATGTTGTTATGCATCCATGAAGTTTGAATTACCGAGCAATTTTTAGTGTGACAACAATATTTCTCGTCATATTACGTAACACAGTCGTATTATTCAAAAAGTTCATAAGTAAAACATGTAGTTTCAACTAATTTTGATGGTAAAACGTTCGCTCCCTCAATTTAAGAGAGTAATTCACAATAGCAAATGATCACTAGTAGTAAGTACGCCTATTTTCTTCAGCACTGCCATTATTACACGTGTTGTTTTTTTTCTTCACCCGTCTGTTGCAGCTGTAAGAAGCCTCATTGTTTTATGTGCAGGGTGCGCATATTGACAACTGTTTTCGTCATACTGGGAATCGTCTTTGTGCTCAAGCAATGGCCCGACGTACACGAAGTCGGTAGTCACCTCATGCGCCACCTCAAACAGACTCTTGTAGTCAAGTAGCATAGTAAGTTGTACATTTTTCCGCTGTAAATCGTCACCTAAGTTTTAATCACCACTATTTCCTCCCACCCACTCCCCCTTAAAACAGTTTTTATTTATTCAATCTGGAAAATTGTGATAACGACGTCGTGGAAAAATGATACAAATAAACCACAGTCGGACGAATCGGTAGATCAGCCAAAAAAACTGTTTTCGATTGAAAAAGGGATCCTTTTTATTGAGAGTAAATTTTGTGCGTCGTGTAATAAGGATTTTATTGTTTGTATTGATCTCCAACAAACAATATCGTATTTCGGTGTATGAGTGTTATGTGGTTTCAATGCATGTCACGGCATGAGGACAGCAGAATTTTTCTTTCGAGAAAAAATTGTTTTCTTCGCTCATTTTGCAAAACGTAATTATAGAATATTAGTAATAAGTAACTACTATTATTCATCAATTTATTGTAATGAATAGTAATACAGTTTATTATTACTTACGTAATAATTTCATGGACAAACATAATGAACGCGAATTCACACCTCAGTACGCTGAAATGCGCTATCGTTTGCTGGGTTGCCGGTTGGAAGTTCGCCCTGCATTTATCGCAATCGACGTTCGCCACTTTTGTTGTTTGTTCGTGCTCATCGCGTGAAGAACATTTGCTGATCGAATGTTTATATCGTCCGCATTAGGGAGTTATTCCATACGCAGCGGGAAGATCGTACGCTGGGCGTATTTTCGTCGATTTCGCGGACGTCGCAAGAAAATACTTTCGTTTTTTCAACCAGCGCTGGCGGCATTAAAATTGATTTAATGCACCGGGCGAATTGTAATCGTACTTCAGGATACGTGTTGTCGATTATTTGATTAATTTATAAATACGTTTTGTATATTTTACAGAGTCTCGATATTGTTACTTTGTATGTCGATAATAAAAATGCTCATTGTTTTGAGGTTCATTTGATAATTGTGTTCGCGGAAAGAAGCAACAAAATTTTGTAAAGTGTGAACGGTAACATTTACGATTAGGAGAGTTTTTGTATAATTAGAAAAATTCGTGAGGGGTCATGTACTGAAATTGATTGATTTCAAAATGAGGTAGTTTAATCATATGAAATCGATGTTGCACATAAAATAGTATGTAGTTACGAAAACTGCGAAAATCGGAAAAGCTTTATCTATCGTTTAGTTCGACGCTGAGAGAGATATTCAGGGCCCAGCTGACGGTAAATTCAAGACGTTTTTTTTTAAATTACTTTCAGCTACTAGATTAGATACATCACTTTTTTCGCATTTTAGTTATCGAAAAGTGAATGGCCCCTCAAATTACGAATTGAAAATTTATAAACGATAAAGTATGTCACAGTTGTAGTTCATAGTCGCTTGGTAAATTTATGGTGCTGATGATTCGATATATTTTTTTTTATTCGCTTTAATCCGATCGGATTTCGTTAAAAAAAAGGAGTTTTGGGACAAAATTACAATTTGAACTGTGTTTTTGATATGATAATGTAAAAAGATTGATTGAGCCAAACATTTCACGAAAAAATTGAATGAATGGCTTCAGTACATTTTCGTAAACACTCGCGAAAGAGTTGAATTACATAGGAATTATTTGCGATTTCGAACATTACTTTGCTTCTGCTGGTTTTTACTATCGAGCCTTGAGATAAAAAATTAATCCAGCTGATTATCTTGTTTATATACATTTTTATATGAATTCGTATGTTGACTTGGTAGTGATATGGATTAAATCTCGATAAAATATTTCATTTCGATGTACAATCTATTAACCATACGTTCAAAAATTCGATGTTTCGATTATTGTAATGATTATTCATTACAAATTTTACAAAATGATCATTTCATGTAAATTTTGAAAAAAACATATTCACACGAAATATCCGTTCGATTGCTCACTTTTGACTTTTTCAACTTGTACAAATTTTATATTTCACGTGGAAAGTTGTCTGATTCCACACTATGAAAAAGTTATCCTTTTCTGAATGTAGCAGTTAACAAAAAAAAAAAATAGTTGATTCAATCATGTACAGAACTTTTATGCATTCCTAATGAAGCACTTGTTCCAAAGACGAAAAGTCTTGTATTTTATGAAAAAATTTCGTCACATTTTAATTTTTTTTTTTTTCTACTCAAAAGCCGAAATTAACTCTGGTCAATTTTTTATTCATTATTTATCTTCTGCGGAAATTGACAAGAAAGCGCGAAACTTTGTACCCACTCCTAAAACTAGATTCGTAAAAATCAAGTTCTTCTCAGTCTCTACTCTTTTCCATCGACCATATTTCACTGCAATTTTTGTATGTACCTACTTTTTAAAAAGAAAAAAAAAAGATTGCGAGGGAGCAGTGTAAAAAATAGCCATTTCAATGTCCAATAGAAATACCGATTGCGAGATTGTGTATTTTAATTGTATCTTTTATGAATCAACGTAAAAAAAACTGTCACGTCAGAAAAACATGAATTTTAAAAATGAAAATGGACTACAAAAAACCATTGTTGTCGACTGAAACATCGTAATCGTAATTTTAAAAATCAGTTATTTCGACTGTACTTTAGGCTGCATATGACTGTTTAATTCGAGGGAAAAGTCTGTTTTACACGAATTTGATAACGAAAGACGAAAAATAGTCCAGCTACTCGAACATGTTTTTATTTATTATATTACGTGTTTTCCCGGCGTGCAATAATGATTATTTGTGTACGATCGAAGAAGAAAAGTTCATCAGTTCGTACCTGTCGACAATTACGAATGATTCTTCATCATTCGAGGTGATTTGTGATATTTTCAAATGTATGACTAGTGGTTTAGAAGAATTCTCCGATAGTAATTATAATGAGAATTAAATCGAAATATAAGGCAATAGAATGACTGGAGTACTTGTTTGATCAATGATTCCAAAATAGACTCGTTGACGATGATTATTGTGATTTCTTCAGATGTAGGGTGTAACGATCGTAAAAAATCTGATAATCGATCTTCAACGATCATGAAATTTCATGTTGCCACAAAAAAAAAACGCGAAAACGAGAAAATCTCTAAAATTTGTAAAATGATAAAAGCTTGCCTTAAGGAATGCTTAAGAAAATGTTCAAATTTTATAGAAAAATATGCGGATTTTTTTTGGACCCATGCATTGAAATCATTTTGGAAATTAAATTGATACCAATGTGAAATTTGTAAAAAGTTACAGCTAAGATCTACATTAATTACCGAGTGTCGTAAATTTTGTACATCATGCAAATAATAATCAAAAACTACCATTTCATGATACTTTTCACTTTTCATTAATTGAAGCATCGGTTCTTCATTTTTACAACAATATGTATTTCATCGACATCATAAAAATTAGATGGAAATTTTTAAGTTATATTTTATCCGTCAGTTTGTGATACGACTCATGGACTTCGAGTTATAATAAGCTCGAGAGTTATTGAGAGGTTCAACTTTTCGGAAAATTATATTTCAGAAAAAGGTTTTGAAGTTACATTTGAAGTGTACATTCAAGAGTTTTTAATGTCTGTGAATATTTGACAGTGCTGTTAAAATTGAGTTCAAAAAGATATAAAAAGTAGCACTTCATGAACTTGTCCGACTATATACCAACTTCATCTACTGGGAGCGCTATTGGATGATAATCTTATTTTTCTTACGAAAATGACTGATAACAATTAGGGCCATAAAATGGTAGAAGGCCCAACTCAACCCTCAGAGAACGACGACCTATATGTAACTTATATAGGTGACCTATAATCGACCTATAATCGCCATATAAAACACATATATATGACTTATAGACAACCTATTTATGACCTATAAACAAGATATATAAGACCCCAAACGACCTATATACAACGCTCCCATCTATATGTTCGTGCATGGGTTTATACAGGTTATATATAAACGCAATATACGCCAGATGTAGGTGAGATATATGTGGCTTACTTGTAAAAAATTTAGGAGTAACATATATGCCATATATGCGTTGTTCATAGGGTTCATAAGTCATAAATATGCCAAATATATCTCAATTATATGGCGTTTATAGGTGCTATGTATGTCATTTAGGCCGTTTATAGGTTTTATATAGGTCAAATATAGGTAGCCGTTCTCTAAGGGAAATTTTTCAAAGGGTTGTCGAAAAAAAAAACGTTGTCAGTTACCTACTTGTTTTACCAAATTACGTATATTATGTATCAAACATTATACAGCAGTAATCAAACATACAGCAGTGTCATTAATAATCGAAGCGAGTAAAAAAATAGTAAATAATGCAAATGTAGAACATCAACAAACAAAATTTCGAAAATTTAAGGAAACAAACAGGACATGCATACATCTCAAATCATTAGCGAGTTCATCACTTGTCTCGCAAATTCATATTTTTCATTACAGAAGTTAGCAGCAGCAACAATAAATCGAGGTCACCTCTGTGAACAATCTCGTCATCGCCCTTGTACAGCACATCTAACATGTCACTTGACTTTTCAGTACATCGTAACTTTCGCTATGTTTGCCCAAATAACCTTTAATGGTGCCCAAGTCACAGTATAAGTCGGGCAATACTTTATCAAAGTCATTCCAGTAATATCTGTAACAATATTGTCGATGCTAATCATATAATGACGTGTCACGAGGAAAGGGACCTTATGACAAAAAGCAGAATTTCACAGGGCGGGCGGTTGAAATGAAAGTTGCCTGAGATATAGTATGTGCTCGAAGTTTTTCCAAACTCGATTACGAAAAAAATTAAGGCGATATAAAAATGTGGTT
>JAPYZK010000024.1:0-77495 GCA_030522785.1 Platygaster equestris
TGGGAGAAGTAGAAACCGCCAGTACTCGCAAGTATGTCCAGTACGCAGCCGCAATAATTATAGGTCATTTCCTCCCTATCACGAATTTGAGCCACGCGATAAAGAAAAAACAAGACAACAATAACCCTAAGTCATAAACTATATCCTGGGGTTTTCGCGAAAAGTCATCGACTGACTCAGTGCGCGTGTCATTGTTTTCGCGTTGGCTGTCAAGCTGTCAAAATCACCGGTGCTTATTTTGACAGCGATTTATCGCGGTTGCAAGTTGCAGTGCGCGGAATCAAGAACGTGTGTCGGCGATCGATGGCCTGATTTTTCTTTTTTCTTATTACTTTTCTGCGGGTTGTACTTTTTATGCGTTTTTCGCGTGGGTTTGGTGTCGTATTTTGAATCGGGAGCTGGATACGCAGTAGCTATCGGTTCGAGATATTTCATCGGAGATAAAGGAGACGAGTATGTAAAATTAACGCTGATCCCGATAAGAATATGTAGATTCTTTGTGGGAATGCGAAATTGAAAAATTCTGATGAAGTTTTGAAACATTGGAATCCAAATTTTAAGGGATTGAAAAATCCGAATGGGAACACTTTTTTTCTACGAACAAATTTTATTTATCGAATTAATCAGTTTTCTGTAGTGTAAAATCAATTCGGATATCGTAAATATCCAAAATTAGAAAAATGAATTTTTTAATCGTATAATTGTCGAAATCGATAAATGATCGGAATGTTCGAGTTTTTATTTTTGAATCTTAATTTTTGAGTTAAAATTTCGGAAACGTTGCGTATTCGAAAATCCGACCGAATTGTCTGCATTTTAATTCGAAAGTCTGCAATCCTGGAATTTTCAAAGTGCAAAATTTCAAATTTTCGAATTTCATCTATTCTTTGAAATTTCGAGTTTATACCAAAATTGGTGAATTGAATAAACGATCACATTTACACGAGCTCGTTTCGAAATTTTCGGAAATCCAACTACTTACTGAGTCTCAATAAAAACGAAATAATACAAAAATAAAATATCGTAAATTTTTCAATTTCCGAACAGTTTTTCAAAGCCGTGAATTGTTAATTACTCTCCCGTTTTTAAGCACCAGCAAAAAATTTCCAATTTTCACAAGGAATCGACACTTTTTCAAATTTCGTATTTTAATTTCTGTAAATTGCTCGACACCCTCTATACGTAGGTGCATATATAATACGAGTACATCTGAATCGAAGTTTCATTCTGGCGTCGTGAGTCCGAGCATCTTATCGCCCTAACTCGTGAAAAACACGCTATATTCCAATTGAACAAAGTGCCCTTCGAATTTTCATTCTCATTCGTCTGCAAACAACGACACCCATGTTTTTCAACGAACGCCCCAGTTGGTGAGTATAACTTTTTTCATCTAACGAAAATTTTTTCTTGAATTCATAAACATCGAAACTAGGTAATAACAGTTCATTTCTCAATCACCTAAACAAATTTTCTCAAATTCCACTTTTTCACTCCTAAAAATGATAATTATGTACGTACACTGCTCGACAGCAAATTATCTTATTCTCAAAAGCAAACTGTTGTTCAACGTTTACCTACATCCGAATTATGTGATAACGTTGTGGGTGAGGTAGGTTTATCGTTTTTTATGAGTTTAAATTTCCTGCAGCATTTTTCGGGGTCCAAATTTTTAAACACAAGATATATTCGCAGTATTTTCGGTACCGGTGAAGTTTTGTCACTCCGAATTATACATAGTGCAAATTCGTTTATTAGAAAATTCAAAAGTCGGAAATCGAGAAATCGAAAAATTTTTATCTAAAACTTGTCATCGAAAATTCGAAAATTCGAAATTTTTTATTAAAAGGAAATAAAAAATTGAGAAACCCGAAGGTTTTGCATAAAATTCGAGAATTCGGCAATTTATATTCAAGCATTCGAAAAATTGGCATCATAAGAACGTCTAAAAATGCAGTATTTGGCAATTTAATAAACAATTTCAGTATGAATTGAACAATTATCAAATAAAGTTTGAAACGTTCGAAATTCCAGAACCAAAACTCCAGAAATCGAAGTACGAAAATTTCAGAATACAAAAATTCACGATAGTTGATTGATATTTATTATTTCTAAAATACTTATTATCGATTAATAAACATTTGTTTACTCGTTATCGTATTATTTTTCATGAAAAAGAATGTAGTGACTTTGAAGGGTGAAAAATGGATCATTGGCCCATTTGATTGTGATTATCCTGTTAATTAATTTGTTCGTTTTCTATGATTTCTGATTGTAGGGCGATGGAAAAGTCGGTACCTGCGAAAAGTGGAGACAGAGGCGTAAACGGGGTAAATGATAAGAACACGACCCGCAGATTTGATGAATTGGATGCCAATGGAGACGCGGATAGTTCCACGGGCCCCAACAATCTCAACGAATCGATTTGTGACCGTAAGCGAAATTCTTAATTGATCAAAAAACACGTATTTTTTACTGACAAATAGTTTCTGAATCTTTTCAGTCGAATTTCGGTAATAATAGTATACTTTTCAGAAATTAAATACTAATTTCTAAAAATGATTAAAAAATTGAGAAATTTCTGAAAATAATTCGAGAACTATCAAATCCTGGGGATATTTAATTTTGAAATTTGATTTTTCAAGGTTTTGTAATTAGTGTACTTTGTCATAATTCTTCATAATTTCCAAAATTTAAGACGATTTCTCAGATCATTTTCGAAAGTTCTAAAAAAAAAAATCCAAATTTTCAATAACGGGAAACTGGTCTAATATTAATTAAATTCTCCGGAATTGTTAAGTACAGCATTTGAAAAAAAAAAAACTCGAGAAAATTGTGAAAATTACCAAATTTATGAATAACGATTCGTAATTTCCAAAAATTGAGATATAAAATTCAATTTTGGTGACATCTAATTCTGAAATTTGATGTCTGCAACTTTTTTCATTTCTCAACTAGTGGAACAATAATTTTTCAACAAATGCGAGGTTCACAAAAATTGGCCCAAAATTTTCAAAGACGAGAAAATTGTCCAAGATTCACTTAATTCTCCGAAATCGTCAACAACAGAAGATTTTGAATACACTTGAGTCATTTTTTTAAATTATCATAATATTCATGAATAATAACGTGAAGTGTTTAGAAAGTTAACAAATTTCTGAAAATAATATTATAGAACTATCAACTTTTAAGGACATTTAATTCTGACTTAAATTTTTCAAGCTTTGGTCTTTCAAAATTAAAATTTTTATGATAGCGAGAGGGTCGCACATTATCATTTTTCACAAAAGATACCCACAGGCATTTTAAATCAGAGCGAAAATTCCCTACATCCCCCTTCTGAAATTTCCTCCACGATGATTTACAATGATTTAGAGCTATGTTTACGTTTGTTATATAGACGTATAAACGTAGAGGTATGAAATGAGTAGCATCTGCATGCGAGGTCGTACAGTTTTGGTAGGTCGAATACGCGAATAGAAACACGAGTCACGTTAGTGTCGGGTTCGACTGTCGCGACGAGGCACACAACGCCGTTATTGCTTATTATTATCAAATCTATTCCATTCACAATTGCAATTGCATCGTGAAAAAACGTCATGTGCGACCGAGTTTATCATCACCAACGATAGCGCATTATCTCACTTATTTCCAACGGTGAAACGCGAGCGCGTCGTCACATTTTTTTCTCTGTTTGCATCGTTTTTCTGCGAATTTCCGAGTTTTTTTATAACGAAGCACCGCCATGTCGAGCAGGGGAGTGAATTCGAGGCGGAGTGGTGATTCCTCGTACCTCAGCATCCTCATTCCCAAATTCCTCATCGACAATGACGAAGGTAGACATTTTTTTGAAATTTGAAAACGAAAGAATTGCAGGAAAAGGGGTCTTGTGGTTTGAAAGGGGGATTCATTTTTATGGGAGAGGATTTAAGGGTTTGAAAGGAGGAAACTTCTTGTTTTAATTTGGAATAGTTTTATAGTTTGATGGAATTGGGGTAGTCGTGTATTGTTTTGTGATTGTTTGATTCGTTTTTAATGAATTTTGGAGGATGGATTTGATCATTTAATATGTTTCAGAAATTTTCATGGAAAAAATTATGAATCATCTTAATTGAAGAATATTTACGATTTCATTTTTGACATTTTATCAAAATTCAGGAAATTGATAGGTGCGTAATTTTTCTCGTCCTTGTGAAAATTCCTGATTTGGTCTAATCCTCTAGTATTGACAAATTTTTCTTAATTACCAGTCAGAATCGAAAATTGTAGAAAAACTCCAAAATCTCATGAAGCTCTCCGAAGTAATTTTGAATTTTCGAAAATGTTGAAAATTGCAGTGTCCTTTACGAAATTTCGAAAATATACATTAAGTTGTTATTTTTCAGTTGTCGAGCATTCCAAAAATGAGACAAAATTTGTAAACACAAAAATTTTCCATAATGTAAATGATGATGGGAAAAATATTCGAGAATGTCGGAAATTTTTTAACAATGCTAACAAATTCTGTAACAATTTGCGAAATCCTTAAAAAATTTCGAAAATACTAGCAAAAAGTTATATTTTCTAAATTATGAAAAATGTCAAAAATTTCGAAAACTCGAGGAAAATTGGAAACATTTCCATCAAATTGTTCGAAATGTTAATTTCCGAAAATTCTTAGACAATACTACCAAATCTCATTGAGTTCTCTAAAGTCCCTTGAAATTCTCAAAATTCCAAAAAAATTTTCGGAAACGAGATAAATTCTTTTGAAATTCTCGAAAGAGTTGAAAATTTCCGTAACTTTTTTCTTCTCGTGTTTTGCTTTCACGTGAATTCGGAGTGAGCGCAATTAATCTGTCATCAGCGAATTATACATAGATAGCGGGCGCTATTTTTATAACGTTTCTTTCTCGCTCTTCCTTAGTATCCACGCACGTGTATATTGCTTCAAATAAGTAAACGGAAATTTATTCTTTGTGTCGATCAAGGCTTCTTTGTTTGAGAAAAGGAAAATAAACTGATCACTTTTTTCTCTTGTCTCGAATTTTTTCGTTACTCAGTGTAATTACATTGAGAATGGAAAAGAATTAAGAATAGTTAAATAATTATGAGGAATACAAATTAAGGAACAATTAAAATGTTCATAGATTGGCAGAAGAGTGGATTAAAATTTAAATACACGTGCGATGGCTTGAAAAAATATATTTTCTCATGAACAGTCAAAATTCGTACATTGCAGTGGTCATATTCAAATAAAAATTAATTACGTATTTCGAAAGAAGAAAAAATGATACAAAAATCTTCGTCATCATATCAGTTTTCAGAAATACTCTCGAAAAATTTGTCCGATAGAAATGAAACGTAATGAATTTTACTGGAAATAAGATCTTAGAACAAACTTTTTATTTTAACGAGTACGAATGAGAATA
Organism: Platygaster equestris; assembly: GCA_030522785.1. Classification (NCBI taxonomy): domain Eukaryota; kingdom Metazoa; phylum Arthropoda; class Insecta; order Hymenoptera; family Platygastridae; genus Platygaster; species Platygaster equestris. Next base: position 5,409 of record JAPYZK010000024.1, read on the forward strand.
TTATAGCTAGTATCACATTGTACGCGATAATGCATCCTATAAATAGAGTCGATTGTTCACTGGACTATAAAATTGCATTTTTCAGGTCGACACGTGAATGGTAATAATAGTACTCAAAGAAATTTGAAAATTAATACCCTTGTATTTCAAATCAGATATTTTCAAATCGGAAATTTAATTCTAAGAATCCGAAAATTGAGGAATTTAAATTTGGGCAAATTTGGAAGATTTATCAAAAATTTTTTAATTCGTTGACTCTTTCGATCGTTGGTGTTATTCGTACGTTTAAACAATAAAATTCATATTTTCAAACATTGATTTTCGAAACCTATGCTTAGGCATTCGATTTTTGGAATTCTAAACTTTGAAAATGTGTAATAAAAATTTCGAAAGTAAAATAATTTCGACATCATTGAAAAACGCAAAAGTACCATTCAGACGTACGTGAGTTACAGAATAATCACGAAAATTCCACGTTTTGGTATTTGGGGTAAACGTGCGATTTGGCTTATTGCCCTGTTCGAATGTCGTTAAAAGCCTCGGCATAAATTATTGTCAAAATTTCGCGAAAACGATTCGGTTCTCACTTTATTGATAATGTTACTTGTAAAACAATTTATGTGTACGTAATAATTGTATGTTGCCAGACAGATCGAAAGTGACAAAAACAAATCTGGCAGATTTTTCGTTGTTTAGAATTTTCCTAATTTTTTTCTTTAGTTTCACAGCGTTCACGAAAATTACTAAAAAATTGTCTGAATTCTTAAATAAAAACCGTTCAGAATTTTAAAAAAATTGTCAGAAAGATAAAAATTCTAAATCACATATTTTCCAAACCGTAAAATACTCTAATTTTTCAAAAAATGACTCAAAACGAAAAAAATATATAAAAATCCAAACTCCGGAAAAGTGACTCATTTTGCAACAGCATCCAATTTCTAATTCTCGAAAACGATTTAACGGAGTTAATTTACATGAATAAAATTATCTATTTCTGAAAAATTACCGAATTTTTCCCTTATCAAGTATCACAAAAATTTGACAAATGTCATAGAATATTGAATTCGTCCATAATCTACTGCCAAAACTCCGGAACGCAAAAACGAGCGAATTATCGAACAACAAGTTCATACATTATTTATACCGCCGGAGCGATAATTAAAATGTCCCACGAGCGCTAAATATAGATTTGTTTACTCTCTCATTTTGTTCAATCCCTCTCTGCGCGATGTACGAACATATTTGCTGAGCAATAAGCGCCAAACTAAATGTGCAAGAGTGAAAACTGAAGTTGCACGCTCAGTCCACGCATTGGTCAAGACCGGTCAACATGGTCAGTGCCCTGTTCAAGATGTAAACCATTTCCGTTCGTGCACGCGAAGAAAATTATAGTGTGAAACAAATTTCCCAAGTTTGAACTTGCTAATAACGAGGGGATAATTGAAAGGCTAAATCATCGTGGGATAAAAAATTACGAAAATTCTTGAGTTCATCTGAAGAATTGAAAAAAATTATCATTCCGAAAAGTTGCTGAAAATTAATTTTTTGATACATTTTGAAAGTGTTTACGAACTGCGTAAAAATCATGTGAATTCTTAAATAAATTTCTGAATGATTTTTCTAAATTCGTAGAATTTACGTTGAACTGAGCAAAAAAATTGACTAATAGAAATATTGAGCACATTTTTCAGTCTGAAAGTGGTTCCTTATGGATATATATTTTTTTTTTATTACTCGACACTTGTATTGTGGTTGAAAGAACCCAGAATCGGTAAATATTTGCCAAGTTTCGATCATCGATAAAGCGTTATTCGCTGAATTTATTGTCGCTGTAAAATAATGGTGCTGGAGCACGAAAGTGAATTTTTGAATTCGTCGAACGATTTCGTGAGAGAGTGGCTGAGAAAAACCGGACAATCCAAGTCCAATGGTACAATTTTTAGTCTTGATTTTCGAAAACTTTGTACTCTCAGTTGACTATAAATGATCAATTTATCTTTTGTTTTTTATTGTTTTTTGCAGGAACTTCAAGTCCTGTTTTCGGCCTCGAAGGCGGCATCGAACACGAAATTTCAGCCCCGTACGAAGTGCCTCAATTCCCGATCGAGCAGATTGAGAAAAAGCTCCTTATACAACGACAACTAACTGTCAAGTGAGTAGAAAAATGCATATTATTTTCACGTAAATGTGAACTCGGAAATGAAGAATTTACATCCAATAATTCGAAGCTTCAAATAACAACTTGATTTAATTGAAAACTTTTAAACTTTAAGAACTTGAGTTTGAATCAAAAAATTGTAGAAATAAGTAGGATTTAAGTTGAAATCACAAAATGGGAATAAAAAATTTTAACATTCCGAAAATTTTTGAAATTTTCGAATAATTACGATGAAAAAATTTAAAGATGTTGAAAGTTAAGAATCGAAAAATATAAAAACCAGCAGACGTAATTTTTGTAACCAGTAAACTTGAAAATTTACAAAAATTCCAAAACACAAAGTACAGAGTTACTAATATGAACATATTAATATTATACATTTATGTATATTAATTATACAATTTTTCGAAAACTAAAAATTTGCAAATCCGAAAACTCGAAAATATCAAATTCTAAAACGCGTCAATTTCTGAAGAATAAAGTCAAATAAAAAATTTAAAAACTACAAATATAACTTCGAAAAAAAAAAACACACGCACAAAATAAATCAATCCAAAAATACGCTACCCCGCAAATTTTGCACAATTATTATTTCAGCTGCCCGTTGAGATTTGCGCAAAAACTGAATTTCTCATCAAGCGCATAAAACATTTTCAGGTTTATAGTCATTACCCAAGAGTTGACCCGTTGCGCAACTTTTTCAAACCGCTATATCTGATATCGCATACATATTATCAGCGTTGTATGTCTAATTCCGAATGATTGAATCGATAATAATTTAATTACGCGCTCGATCCGATTCCCCGCGCAAATTGAATCCTGAATCCGTTCAAGACAATGACACGTAATCGTGGCAAGTTCAAGGCGCTTTCGCGCTTCTGAAGTGTGCAAATCGCTTTGTTTTCAAGCACGACCCAATGACTCTGAAATTGAAAACTGAGAAAAATGTTGTTATTTTGACAACAGAACCTCTCTTAAGTCGATTCTGATTTGCAATGAAATATTTTGTTGTATCTATACCAAATTTTCGAGAACTGACGGAATTACCTTATTATTTGCCAGTTTTCGAGAGCTGTTGGATTTAAAAAAAGGTTCCTGCCAGTTTGTGAAATGAGCGAGTTTTTTTATCTTACTTTGATAAAAATTATTAAAGTCATTTAAGAAAATTCTTTTCAATTTGCGATTTTCCATATTCGAAATATTTAGTTATACGTAAAAATCTTAGATTTTTAGAATTCTTCAATTTAACTTCCATGTTTTTATTCGCCTAGCGCTTTATATTTATACCTGGACTCCCGAATCCTGAAACATCAATCCATAAATATTCAAGTTAAAAATCCGATTATTCGTAAATTTCAAAATTTGAGCACTCGAATATTGCATATTATCGAAAAATTCCAAGATCGATCAAAATGGAAAACTACATGTCTCAAAATTTTCCGACATCTAAAAATTAAAAATGTTACACTTAAAATTTCTGTTTGATGGCAGTCATTTCAAAGCAGTTTTCCCCCAAAATTTACAATCCTCAATATATTCAATATTTCGAATCCACAATTAGCAGATGTTCATATTTTGAGCATTTATTGTCAGTTCTCGAAATATTAGCGGAACAACATATTTAGTACAGCCAAAAAAACTGTTCTTACTAAAAAACAATTTTTTTTTACATCCATTTACATTTCACAAAACACTTCTAAATCCAACCGAATTTTTTCTTAATCGAACAAATTTTTGTAACACCTACCAAAACCGCATAAAACCTTCAATTCAGACATAACACTTAATTCATTCAACAAATTTGTTGTTGTATATCTCCCCAAAAAAGAAATTCTGTCATAAAAAAAACGCGATGTTGTTGGATCAACAAAATCTTTTTTCTGAGCGTGAAGCTGCAACGTGTGAATATTGCAGCTGGCTTATCTTTGGGAAAAAAGGGAAAACGTGAAAAACGGGGCGCGCCTCAATGGATGAAAAACATTTCCGCGGCATACGTAATCGCGACACTTGAAGGGATGGACACTTATGACGTATCGCTTATGACGGGGGTAAGTGCCAGTGCCGCGGTTGAGTCACCCTCAGTGACCGCGAGACCGTCGCCTCGCGGACATGTTCTCCTCATTATCCCTCGAGATGTTCAAATGAATATTTGTTCATTCATCTTTCGGGAGAAATTAAAAGACGAAAATTAATCATGTTTGCCGGAGCCGTTGAATCGGAGCGATGGATTCGGGATAACCAGTTGCTTAGGTACTTTGTGTAGTGGGAGAGAAGTTAGGTCGAATGAACAATACTTCCGTTTATTTAACAATATTTCGCTCAAACTAGGAGAAGACAATTTTTGTTGATTCAACAGCATTTTTGTGTAATTGAACTTTATTTGACACAATTTTTTTTGAATCGATTTCAATTATACTACATTTTATGATGAGTCAAAAATATATTTCAGTTCGCGTAAATTTTTTGGTAAATTCGGAAAATTTCTAAATTTGTTGAACTAGCTTTCGTAATATTATTTTTCTTTCATGAATATTCATGCGCTTTCATGGATAATTCAACATTTTTTCGGTTTCGATGTATTGCTGGGAATCGTTTGCAAGGTTTCGATATATTTTTGAAAATCGTAGGAAATCGACTGCAATTTTCCAAATTTGAAATTTTGTTTGAAAGATTAATGCAAACTTTCGGTAATTTCTCAAACAATCTCAACTGAAAATCATAAATCTCCGATTTTTAATAATTTCTTTGATGTTCTTACCTATTTCTCCATTTTCGGAAAAATTGCGAAAATTCATTGATTCGAGGCACTTCCAAAAAATGTGTACCTATTTAAGTATTCCATACAACATTTTGATTAACCCTAGTAATTTCTCAGAAAATTATATTGATCTCCCACAAGTATGTAAAAATTCAAGAAAATCAGTACACTGCAAAAATCAGTCCAATATTTGATAGTTAAATAAATCCATTCAGTTTGAATAATTTTTCTTCAAAGTTTAAAAAATTCTTCCAAAAAATCTAAAATTTGAATACTTTACATTTATTACTTCTGACCGTTCTTTCAAGAATCTCGAAGATAATCAATAATATTGACGAGAGATTTTTACGATCTTGTGAATTATCATTACATAACGAATAAATATATTCATTCCGTTCTTGTTATTTTTGTCGTTAAGAGCGGCGAAGGATCTGGAAGAGCGTCGTAGCCATTATGAGCCCTCGATCGCTGATGAAAATGACCTTGCCTTCAAATTTGAAGAAAATGACTTTGTCCCTCATTTTCAACGAGTCTCCATTTCCGGGGAAGACACTTCCGGGGTAAAAAACAATTAATCTCGAATGTCATACCGCCACAACAAAAATGCACTCCGAAAATTTCCCGAATTTCGATAATGAAACTTTTTCAGGAATTTGAAAGTCCGCATTTTTGTTATCGCAAGGGTCTAAGTTGCTCGAAAAAATATGAAAAATTATGATTTAAAAAAAACTGAAAAAAAGCGAAAAAATATGTTCGAAATAATCATTCGGGGGTGTGTAGGTTCCCCTAGAAGATTTGCAACAAGCCTCGCAAATGCTCGTTCAGGCCCTGGCCCTACGAGAGAAGTACATGAACAACTCGAAACAAACTTTTCCATCGATCACGTCTCGTTTTCTCCGCAATATCGATAAAAGGCCCTTCAACGCGGACGAAGAAATACAGCACGATGACCGCATGGCCATCAAAGGTGATTTTCCGACATTTTTTGGATATTTTGCTATAAACGATTCTCGTGAATTTTTCGAAACAACGCCCAACTTTTTTATAGTACATTATCGCAAATTCGGGTAATGCTGATTTCAACGAAACGGTGAATTATCGTCCGATGCAGAGCCGAGGACTGTAATAGTGAGTTAAAATCATATTTTACCCGAATTGTGCGATCCTGTATTTTATGCGCATATAACCGAAAAAGACCTTTGAAGTACCACTTTTGAGGTTAGATGCGCATAAAATTTTAAATAATCCGAAAAACCCTGAAAAATCATCCAAAAGCATTTAAAAACACTCACGAACTTCCAAAAATTGCGCGTCGTTCCCCAACTATTATTAAAAACGACGCAAATCCCCGAAAAATGTACAATTTTCCCGGGAAAACGCAATTCTAGATCACCCGGTTCACGCGCCCCTATCGCGCGACGACCCCTGGAAGTGCGATTGGCCGCCCTCGAAGAACTACACGATCGCGGCCGTGGGCGGGGTGTTCAACGTTTTCGCCACCGAGGAGGACGCTAAAAACAAGAAGCCCTTGCCCTACCCGTACCCCGACCTGGCGACCTTCGTCACGGACATGAACCTGCTCTGCACCATGATCGCCGACGGTCCCCTCAAGTCCTTCTGCTATCGCAGGCTCAGCTACCTGTCTTCCAAGTACCAACTCCACGTCCTACTCAACGAGCTTCGCGAACTCGCCAGCCAAAAAGCCGTGCCCCACAGGGACTTTTACAACATCCGCAAAGTAAGTCGAATAATTCCGACCCAACCAACTGACACAAGTAATTTTCATCATCATCATTGATTTCCCAGGTGGACACTCACATTCACGCCGCTTCGTGCATGAATCAAAAACACCTACTCCGCTTCATCAAAAAAACCCTGAAAAACCACGCGGACGAAGTGGTCACGTGTTCCAAAAGCAACGAAACCATGACGCTGAGCCAGGTGTTTCAGTCCATGAACCTCACGACTTACGATCTCAGTGTTGACATGCTCGATGTTCATGCCGTGAGTTTTTTTAATGTTTCCAGGAATTAAAAACAATGTAGAAAAAAATCAGTGAGTACCCGGCACTCACGTTTGATGTGTAAACATCTTGTGCACACTATGTCTTAATCTTCTAGCATCTTCTAAAATTTTCTAGAACCTTCCAGAACCATGTAGAATATTCTACAACCATGCAGAACCTTCTAAAACTTTCTAAAGCCTTTCAGAACATTTCAAAACCTACAACCTTCTGGAACCTTACAGAATCTTCTAGAACCTTCTAGAATCTTTTAGAATCTTCGAGAAAATTCTAATGTATTCATGATCCTTCTAATATCTTCTGGAACGTTCCAAAACCTTTCAGAACCTTCTAGAACTATTCATAACCTTTTAGAACTATTTAGAACCTTTTTCGAATATTCTAGAATCTTTAAGTACCTTCTAGAACCTCCCAGAACCTTCAAGAACTTTCTAGAATTGTTTAGAACGTTTCCTGAAAATTTTAGAAACTTCTAGCGATCGACGCTATGCATGGATCTCTGTAAGGTCGCCTTTACTCTTACGCCTTACACCGTACACGTCTTACGCGGCGCGAGCCCATACTGACCCATACCAGGAGCGAAATTAAAGATGTTTACACATCAATAATGTATTACGATGGTTATTATAGAGGGAACATTTTAATAAATATCGAAAATCGTGTTTCTGAGCGCAGGACAGAAACACCTTCCACAGGTTCGACAAGTTCAACGCCAAGTACAACCCCATTGGCGAGAGCAGGCTGAGGGAAGTGTTCCTCAAAACGGACAATTACTTGAACGGCAAGTACTTCGCGAGGATCATAAAGGAGGTGGCAAGTGATCTCGAGGAGTCCAAGTACCAGAACGCGGAACTTCGGCTCTCCATCTACGGGAAAAGTCCCGACGAATGGGACAAGCTTGCCAAATGGGCCATCGACGGCGACGTCTATTCCGCCAATGTGCGCTGGCTCATACAAATACCTCGATTATAGTATGTTTTTTTTTAACTCCCAAATGTAATTTTCAACCTTTTCCGACCCTCATCAGAATTTTCAAATAATAAGCTGAATTTCCAATTCGACAAAATCCTTGATAATTTTTTAGATATTTCGAGTTGTTTAGATTTAATCTCTTAATTTCATGGATTAAGATTCAAGGTTTTTTCGATTTCCCGATTTTCAAAACGGATTTATTCAGAAGTTTGGTTCTTCTGCGACGATTCATTCGAGCTTTTGGCAACTTTTCTCTTTACAGCGACATTTTCAAACTCAACAAACTGATGGACAATTTCCAAGAGATTTTGAACAACATTTTCTTACCTTTGTTCGAGGTTACCAACGATCCCCAATCGCACCCTGAACTGCACAAGTTCCTTCAATATGTAAGTATCGTACATACAGATCAGATTTGGAAACGATTTGACTGTTGTTTATCTTCGCAGGTGATAGGCTTCGACTCGGTGGACGACGAGAGCAAGCCGGAAAACCCTCTATTCGATATGTACGTGAGCCCGCCCGAATCGTGGAACGACGTGGAAAACCCTCCCTACGGCTACTACCAGTACTACACATACGCAAACATGACTGTTCTCAACCACTTTAGGGCGTAAGACGACACAAAAAGCTCTAAAAATTGAAGTTCTAAAATTCGTTGAATTCAAAATACAACGAATTATTCAATTTAGATCCGTAATTGTCATTTCACATCCCAAATTTCTGTACTCGGAGATCGTGAAATTAGAAGCTCGGTATTCGAAAACTCGGAAATTACCCTTCATGTTCCGCTATACATTAATAATAATTAATAATGGGACAATTTCAGGGCACAAGGTTTCAACACGTTCGTTCTAAGGCCGCATTGCGGGGAAGCGGGCCCGATTCAGCATTTGGTTTGCGGCTTCATGATGGCCGAAAACATTTCCCACGGCTTACTGCTCCGCAAGGTCCCCGTTCTTCAATACCTCTACTACTTGGCGCAAATCGGGATCGCGATGTCGCCGCTTTCCAACAATTCCCTGTTTTTGAATTACCACCGCAACCCTTTGCCCGAGTACTTGGCCCGGGGTCTCTGCATCAGCCTTTCCACCGACGATCCCCTCCAGTTCCACTTCACCAAAGAACCCCTCATGGAGGAGTACAGCATCGCGGCCCAGGTCTGGAAACTCAGCTCGTGCGACATGTGCGAGCTCGCTCGCAATTCCGTCATCATGAGCGGTTTTTCTCACAAAGTGAGTCACCTTGAAAATTATACCACCATTCAAATTTTCAGTCGAGTCTGCCACATTTTCTTGGGACGTCAGAATACATTGTGCGACTAGGGCCAAAAGTGGCCGATTCGAGGCCGCGTGAAGTTTTCGGCCCGAGCGGAGCGAGGGCGAAATTCTGCGGCCGATAATTAGCCACATTGGCCCGGGTTACACGTAATATTTTTTTCAACACGCGTACTCAAACAAGAGTTTTGAAACGGGCCAAAAATCTCGCGTTTTGAGTGCGCGTGTTGAAAAAAGTTTTTTACATTCCCCTGTAATCGGCACCTATGATAAAAGTAACAATATTGTAAAAAATCTATTTAATCCTAATCAAACTACTCGCACTTTTTTCCAGAGCAAGCAGTACTGGCTTGGACCAAATTACACGAAGGAAGGCGTAGCCGGGAATGACATCACACGGACCAACGTGCCGGACATTCGGGTGGCTTACCGCTACGAGACCCTTTTAGACGAGCTTTCCAACATTTTCAAGGTCCCGGTGGTTCCCGAGGGCTTCTAGCTTCCGTCGCGCGCCGACGGGCTTCAGCGTCTTATTATGTAAACGTCTTACAATTAAACCGGCCTTCGATTGGCTGCTCGATCGCCAATTTTTCGTACGCTCTTTATACCTCTTTTTTTACACGCCAGCTGATCCATCGAGTTCTCGAAATTTTTGACCTGCATACTCCCATATGTACTAATCCAAGAAATTTCGTCTGGTGCACACGAGCTTCGAAATCTGTCCCTTCGTAAAATGTATCCTTGATAGCGAGCGAGATATTAAGAGATATTAAGTATTGAATTTGAATGCAATTTGATATTAATTTAGGCCGGCTTTAGGCACAATCTAGAGCTAAAGCCCATCTTTACCCAATCTCGTCGAATGTTCGACGACCTACGAAGGAGCGTCTATTTTTCGAATAATTTTGTCCATGGGCAGTTATGGAATGTAGACTTTGAAATACCTCACACGTAATTGTTGAGATTCAGATGCTTTTACGTTGTAAAATAAGATCGCGCATATTATTGAACACGAGACAAGTTATTGTGGGTGTTTGGAGAGTGAGCTTGTTTGTTGATATTGATAGATCACTGTTGTTTCAGGAAATGGATGTGAGCACCGTGCGAGTGGCTTAAAACATTTACAACTTGGATGTTTTGGGAAATTAATCGAATTTACTGTTATCTCGTCAGAAAACGTTAGTAACTTTGTCGGCTTCTTTCGAATTTCGGTTGATGTATTTGAAAATCTTGGACTTGAATTTTAATGAGAATTTAGTATTTAGGATGTATAAAAATTATCATAATTTCGATTCCAGAAATTTCCAGAGGTTTCAGTTTTAGGATATGCATTTTCGGGTTTATAATTTTGAATGAATTCAGAATCTATACAATATATTCGAAAACTCGCAAGTTTTTCCCAATTTCTACTCGATTTAAAAATGTAAACATTAATTTAATTTTGGCTTTAAAAAATGAACTTTCCGAAACTTGTTAACCTGAAGAATTCCAGACGTACAGAAATCAAATGGAGCTGGAACTTGGTCACAGAATGCTTATTTTTTTCTTGCTTTAGTTTTGCTACATATTTTTTATTGCATTTATTACCTTATCTTTTTTTGCGTAGAGTACGTAATTCAAAATCACGTACACATGTTTCTATATGCATTTTTGCAACAGCACTGCAGAAATCTGATTCTTTTTCGCCAACGAAAATATTTTACCTATGCTTATGTAACACGAATGATAAATTGTAACACTGTATGATAAATTACGTTGTCCATTGTACCGTTTGCAATCGAATACTGTTTCCAGTGTGAATTGTTGAATGATATACATGCTGAAATCGTGAATTATGCTGGAAAAATGTGAAATCAACTCATTCCGTAAGAAACACTTCACGAAGTTTTTCACTCGGAACATTTACTACGTGTAGAAAAAATGTTAGGAATCACACCTCAAATATTCTACTTGAACCTGGTAGAAGATTTGAAAAATTTGCAAAATGCATATAAATTGTAGTAAATTTGGAAACAGACTAGAAATAAATGATATTCTCATATACGTTATTGAAACAACTTTTATTCTACCCATTTCACCAAGTTTAACGGTTTTTTTAATGCATCCGAACTTGAATTTTTGTTGGTACTACTGCTTATCGCGCGCACGCCCAGGCAGTGCTGACAACTGCTAATGTTTACTGTAATCAGCAGAATTAAATATAACAGCTGACAGTAATCAACAACAACCAACATTGAACAACACAGAACATCTCTCAAAAGCTCGTTAGTGTTCTGGGAAGTGATTTTTTTTGTTAATTACAATGTTGGATTCTAATATATCCGTGGAAGAAGACACCGAGCTGAAAGATCTGGTCATGGAGTCCCTTCATCACAAGGGCCACATCTCCCTAGCCAGAGTAAGTCTCGCGTAACCCCAGAAAATGCGACATTTAAAGGTTATGTTCTACCCCCAAAACACCCAACGTCACTTTTCATGATGTTGATTTTCACTTTCGCATTTATTGCAGGCAAGGTTGAGAGCCGGTGTTTTCTTGGCTGTCGAGCAACAGGCAAAGCTCACGGTAAGTTTTGTGCACTTTTTTACTCAAATTGTCACGTTCTTCGGTCACTTTTTTTACAATCAAAAAAGACATTGATGTCATTTATCATATCTCTGCCGATTGTTTTCTCACTTTTTGATGTACATACATACACCGATTTTAGGATTATTTATTGCACTAGATTTTATTTAATTTTTCTGTCTGCAGAATCCTGGTCAGAGGAACAAAAAAGTACAACAGTACCTGGCAAACTACGAAGGAAAGTTGTTATTTTCTTTAGTTAGGGAGTTTTTAGAATATTTTGGACTGCATTGGACGATGGTCGTTTTCGATCCTGAAACATATTGTGACGAATTGTACGAATATGCCGGGAGGAACAAACTCTGCGAGGAATTGGGCATCAGTTCTTCAGGGCCTTTGTTAGGCGAAATATTGAAAAACACTATCAACGGTGCCTTCGATAACGTGCAAAAGGTATTATATCTTATTTGGTCATATCTAACAATTAATCTATCAAGTAATTAGGGGCCGTCCATAACATACGTCACACGATTGAAAAGAGACACAAACACAATTTCTGTCTTGCAAAAGAGAGACGCGAATATCAAAAAATGTGACGTGTTTTATGAATGGCCCCTTATAAATATTTTGTAAAAGTCACACTTTTATTCAAACTCATGAAGATATTAATCTAGAGATTTATTATACATTCGTATATTTGTATAAATTCAATTTCTCGGAATTAAAAAATCAAAATATTTTTTTGAATTTTTCTTGAATTTTCTGTTTTCATTTCACAATATTTTTTGTAGTTCAAAAAATTTTAACAACTTCCCGATTTCATACTCCAATAGTATTGATCATTTAAATAATCAAATATATTTATTGTATTTATTTTTACAGACTAACTCAAGCAATAGCAGACTAGAAAAAATCATTGAGTCATCAAATCGCTTTTCAAACTCAACTTTTGACGTAAGTGTTTCCAAAGTATTGTGCGACAACACCGAACCCTTTCAAACAACATCGAGCACTAAAAAAATCATGAAGAAATTATTTCAGAAGGAACTCTGTCCCAAATGCTAATAAACATGACAATGACTGGCAAAAAACTATGAGACAGTCAAAGTTTTGTTGAATCCGAAAAGTTTAAACAACTTTGTAATTTTATACTCCAATAGTATTAATTTTTTTTATTTTTACATTGTTATCGTGACTTGACATTTTTTAGCTCTCAAATAAACCATTTAAATCCTCAATTATATTCATTGTATTTATTTTCACAGTCTAACTCGAGCAATAGCAGACTAGAAAAAATCATTGAGTCGCCAAATCACTTTTCAAACTCAACTTTCGACGTAACTACTCCCAAAGTAATTTGCGACGACGCCGACCCCCTTTCAAACGACATCGAACTCTCAAAAAATCATGAAGAAAGTGTTTCGGAAGAAACTCCGCCCCAGATGCCAATAAACGTGACAATAACTGGCAAAAAAACTATGGACGAGTCAAAAGTAAATCTGCAAAAAGATGAAAAAATTAATGTACAAAAAGACGAAAACGCAAGTTTTAACTTGGAAAAATCGACATTGAAAATGGACGCGGATATTTCAAGAGGAGCGAATACGAGTGAGCTACTGATAAAATTTGACGAATCCGTGGATGGGAGAATTAATCAAAATGAGGAAAAAACAAAGCAGAATACAAGGAGCGAGGAAGGCTTGCACATGAACAACAAAAATAGTTCCAGCAAATCAGTCTTTTTCGACGAGATCATAGTTGATGGGAAAAAAGAAAAGGTGGACAATGTGAATAGGAACGAATCGATGTTGCCGCCATTGACACCAAACGCTAATTCGATATTTAATTTTCCACCGCTCAATGGCAAAAAAGCCAATATCAATGATCTGAAAGAGATGGTGGAAATAGGTAAGAGTTTGGTAAAAATAGGATAATTTTGAAGAGGTAGAGAATTTTTCCTACAAGTCTTCACGTTTTGATCATTTTAAGTTGAAAACTTTCTATGCTTATAATGTAATTTTGTTTCTCGAATTTTGGGAATTGATGAAAAATTTTAAGCAGCTACTGGCCATTTTTTGAGAATTTTGAATGTTCTTTAGGATTTTTCAGAATGTTTCTTTTATTGACGGAACATTCTGAAAGTTTGTTTCTAATTTGAGTTAATTTTAGAATATTTTGATGATGGAAATTTTATGATTTGCAGCCACCGACGGTATAGACAATTATGACGAGGATTTTTCGTATGCTTCTGGCAGTGCCAGCGAACAAAGTCCATCCAAAGAAGCCGAATCGTCCGAGGGTCCAAAAAAATCAAGCGCGAAAAAAGATGACACGGCTAAAAGCGAGGACGACATTCTCAGCTCCTCTTGCGTGAGTCGAGCTTTTTTTATATTCATTTTCATGTATTTTACTTTTTTTTTTTATTCATGAAGCTATGTTTAACATGGTGCTTAAGTGCAAACTATGCAATTATATTTTAATCACCAGGGCTCACAGTTTTGTAAACATATTTTGCTTTGTGCACGAAACACAAGCTTTTTGTGCAACGACGAAAAATTGTTGAATACATTTTTTTATTTCAAGATAATGCACTACTTTATGGCCTTCAAGATAATGCACTACTTTATGGCCTTCTTATTATTTTCTCCTTTGTTGTTGATGTTATTAAAGACTAAAAATTTAAGATTTATAGTTAAAACAACTTGTACTTAAAAATGTAACAAATTAACTTTTTTTTCAAGTTCCAAATTTTTTAATTTTTAGTAAGATATTTTCGAGAGCTGGAAAGTGAATGTAAAAAAATGTTCAGTTAAGGCGTTGAAAACTCGTGGAATTTAACCAGGTATTTCAGAATTTCGAAAATTATAATTAAAAAAGGGCTTATAAATTTACCATATAAAAATGCCCGATCTAAAAATGTATCAGCTTTTAATGTTCCCACTGCATAAAAAATTCTACACTCGATTTTTTAAAATTGTTTTTGGAATCATAGAGGAATTTTTGACGAATTCCATTCTCTTTACAGAATGTCATTGAGTTTTAGACTCGAACGAGCCCTGGGCGAGTCCTGGCATATCAAAAATTCGCCGCCTTTATAAAAAGCCTTCTCTTTCAGCACGACGGCGTCGCCGTGGAAAAGGTACTCTAAAAAACAGAATGGCGACGCTCAGGAAGATGTCGCCGAACTCTTTCGAAAGAAAAAGCAGCATTTTTACACAAACTTTATCGGTAAGTCAAGTCCTATAGTTCGCACCGAAAACTCGAGTCGCGTTTCTCATCGCTATGGTTTTCGTCCAAGACGTCCAATTATTTTAGTCCGAGCGTCATGTTCGTAATTCGTAATACGGAACGCCAAGAGGATTGGGAAATGACGCAATCGTTCCCCCGAATGTAGATATTTTTCTTAAAAACCAAAAATGATGCAAGAATCTGAAATCAAAAAACTACCCGCCCTCCGCGTCGTTTCGCAATTGTCTTTTGTGGAACTATTTCTGCCACGAGTTGTTTTTGTAACAAAATGAATAATATATATATTATAATAAGAGTCAAGATATTTTCAAAGCACTAGATAGGAATAAATTAGTACCGTCTGTCACGTCGATAATTATCATCTTGTACATTACAGTTTTTGAGGTTGTTGGTATTTTTGGAAATATCGGTTTGGGTTTTTGCAGTGTTTTGTGAAATTGATGAATATTTGCGGAAGTTTTTTGAAATTTTATCAGATTTTTGGTAATGGTATTTTCAGTTTTTGAGTTTTTCTAAGGAACGTTTGGAATTGAGTTAATTCGTATTTTTATGGATTTTAATGCATTTTTGACGTTTTTCTTCTATACTTTTGAGAATTGTAATGAAATTCAAAAAAGGGATTCTAAAATTTGATAAAATGGAAATAGACACAATTCAAAACTGAATTAATTAAATAACATGAAAAAATTGAAGTAACGTTCCAGAATTGTAGCGAAAAACCTCAGAAAATGTTTAGTGGCTTACATCCATTTTGGAAATTTTGATAAATGTTGACAATTTTTAGTTTTTCCATCATTTAGTGAAATTCATGTATATTTTGAAAAATATTTCCAATTTTTGAATATTTGATCGTAAAAAGAATGATTCGCTGAAAATTCTATGAGGTTTGAAAATTTTCCAAACACTCAGTGAGAATTTAGAATTTTTCTCGGAATTCTCTAATGTTTTAGACTTTTGAGGATTTTTAATATTATAAAAATGTCATTTTCATAAATTTGTGATGTTCGATAAATTAGTTCAGTAATATGAGAATTGCAACAAAATCGATGAATTCCAAAGAAATTAGAACATCAGAATATTTTCTAAATTTCCACATTTCTATTTTTTTGAATGACTAAAAATAAAAGAGAATTTATAAAAAAATCAAGATATGTAAGTAGTTTCAAAATTTGCAGTTTTTACAGAATTTGAATTTTTATCCAAAATTGTCGTCTGTGTTAAAATTGGACTTCATTTTGCGAAAAAAATCCCAATTCGTGAAATAAGAATTATTTATGAAACTCGTAAAAACGACAAAAATTGTATACTTTTTCCGATAACATCGATGATCTAAAAATGTAGTTACTATCGATATCAATTAATGTCAGCAACCTTAACATTTTGATCAAAACGACTCAGAAAAGGGAATCGCAGAATTACCTCATTCGAGTGAAGTTACTAATTACTGCTGTACCGACGAATGTCATCGATGATCCGTCTAACACGAAATGATTTCTTTTATTTTTTTGAGACACTGGTGCTACACATTTTTGGGCCAGGCCCCAGAAATTTCCCAAATACGAAAATTACAGAGAAAACCACAAAGAGTATTCAGCAAAAAGCTGATGACCCGCGTATTCCATAAGGCTTATTTTCAACTCGAAACGTTTCAAAAAACGACACATGGAAAATTTGGGTTATCCACTTTTGACACGACAGCTTTTATATTCTTCAGAATCGAATCGCAGCGCGTTGTCATTTGGTCAACTAACGCTTGCCGCTCCTTTTTTAATTGGCTAGGTAATTAGCGTATTATACCAAAATTAGCATCATTCGCTTATTTTCCATAATTGACAAAAAAAAGTTTCTGGTGCCTGATTGAAACTTTTGAAAGGGGGAAAAAAAATAAAATGCGATATTTTGGGCGAATCGCAGAAAATATAAAGACTACGCATTTGCAATAAGTATACTATAAATAAAACTTATATTTTTCATTTTCAAAATGTTTCACATGTTTCAAATGAAAAATGCAACATTAAACCTAGCGTAAGCGTAAAACCGGTGACAAAAATCTGTCGTCAATTTTTGGAAGCTCACTTTATTTGAAAACTTCGTAATTTAGATTAATTAGGATAATTTTGAGTTACATAATATATTTTTACCTCACATTGGCTTAAAATATTTATTCTTCGAATTAATTTCATGGAGACACGTGAAATGTTTTTGAAGTAGATAGTTTTTTTTTTTTTTTTTTTCAGTATAATTAGTAGCCTTATTTTCGTAATTATTTATATATTCCTACTCGCGTTTTTTTCATCGATAATAATAATGATGATGATAGTTCGGTCGTGTGTCTATTGTAAGTATCATAAGGGTCAGCGTGGTCGAGCATCGAAATGCAGGACTGAAGATGCACATTCCCAGAATAGGAAAATCCTACGATAAAATTTAAGGCACTCACGCTCTAGCTCGTAAGGTTCAGATCTATGTTCTACTGAAGAAACTCGATCAATTTTTTTGCGTGCATTTAAACCATTTTTTCCAGTTGGGCCTGTGAATTAGGGTTGCCGATATTTTTTTTGATAGGGTAAAAGTCTCAAAAATCGAGGTGGAAAAAATTACTTTGAATGAAAGTAAATTTTTTTTGCAAAAAATCTGTACATGTTCTGCTTTAGCTTTTGGAATTTAAAAATTTTCTATTTTAATTTTTGTATGTTGTGGTCAACGTAGTTTTAATTTGTTGGGTGTTTGAAAAAATTGCATACCATTCATTGGAATTTTTTGATCCAAAAATAGGTTGAATCTCGAAATTTTTATTTTTATTCTTGAAATCCGCAAATTTGCAGTCTTTTAATTTTTGTAACAAAATGACATATTTTTGAATTTCTCTTCTGTCCTGTCGTAGACTTTTGATTTTTATATTTTTTAAATAAATTAATATCGAAATTTAATATTAGAAACATTGTTTACATAAAACTGATCATTTTTATATTCCGATATTACAAAAAATATCAGCAACCCTATACATACTTCATTTGTAAAAAATGGTCCTTTTACTTCATATTTATTTGAACACAATTTGACAGCTTTTGAGAATATTTAATATCATTATGTAACAGTCAAGTAGTTTTTACATGATTCCTATGGCAAAAAAAACTCGTATAACTTGTTATATCGTGCCTTTTAGCGTGTACAACATTTTTGAACAATGCAAAATAAAGGTTTTTTTTTCTATGTGTTGATGTTGCGAACTCAAATTTCAGTTTTCTAGAACGTTTATTAATTTGTACATATTTACAAAAAGACAGTACAGATTTGAAAACACTGAAGGCTGATAAAAAAAATGTTTTTTCCTTTCATATTCCTTGGGGGGTTTGTCCTTTTACATTTTGTTGCGCTCTTTTTGTAATCTTTGGCTGTATGCTTTGAAAACGATGTTGAAAGCATCAATGTATCGATCCATGCACATTGCTAAACATTTCTGGAATATAAAGAAGATGTCTTTATTCATTTTTTTCTCAATTTTCGAGGCCAAAAGTGGTTATAAAATTTTTGCAAATTTTGTAAGGTATTTGTACAAATATTTTTTGATATCAGTTTTGAATATTTTATGAATAATAAAACAAAATAATTGGGACTGTTGGGTGATGAACCTCTTGAGTTTTTGAATTTTTTCAAAGTTTTTGAAATATCATTCATTTTTTCCAAATTTATTCTGAATTTGAATACAATTTTCAAACAAGCTGATCCTCATTGAAAACTAATTTTAGAAAGTAAAATGATAAAAATCTTTTAGAAATTATTGAAATTTAGCCATGACATTTATTTCAAAAATTGTAAAAAGTTGTCTCCCTTGATTAAAAAGTTGGATGAAATTTAAAAGATAGTTGTCAAAATATTCTGATTAATCATACAGTTATTTTTGCATTTTCTAAGCTTTAATTATTCAATTTTTATTGTATTCCAGAATTTTCATCAACTATAACAATTTGTTGAATGTTATAATTCAACATTTATAAAATTTTGTGTACTTATTTGAGTTTTCAACATTCGGTGGTACTATAAATAATGATTAACAATCTCTAGAAAATCATCAATATTAAGTATTAAAACTCTGATCCAATTAATGTTAGTTTCGTGTCAAAAAAATCCACTCAACACCAGGTTTGAACCAGTAATAGAGTACTTTATTTATTATCAAGCAGCCCCTGAACCCAGCAGAATATCCTTCTAATCAAACCTGGTTCAGAGCAGTTTTTTCTCGTACAGAACCAAAAAAAATTGGATTGAAACAAGTCAATTCGAAACTGGATCAACACCTCGATCAACACATTTTTTAAGGCTTCTAGTGGTACTATCACTATATATGTTTGTTTCTTTTAGTTTTAAATAATACCGAATTTCCTGTTTTCTCGATTACTTCACACTCGAGTATTTCGAGCTGACGAAAATACAGGTTATGTTACTACATAATCATTTTTCACCTGTTCCGAATTATCTAACGATGTTCCCGGCTTGGAAATGCACTTTTTAAAGCATTTTTCTGTTATTTTCTGTAAAAACATGAAACAAATTGCGTCATCGTTTCAAAAAACGAGTCTTCGAAGTAAATGAAAATCGTGAAAAAATAACAAATTTTACCGTGATTAACTCCTGCGTTGACGCGACGGCCAATTCGTTGCTTATGCGATTTTTCAGTTCGGATATTTCTACTCCGTCCATTTTATTGAGATTTGCAAATACTCGTGTTAATTAAATTGAAAAAATATTGGGCGGCCGCGAATATGACAATTTCAAAAAAAGTGCGTTATGAAGTTGGTCACAGTTGATTTGGTCACGTGACTCGAGCAGACGACAGATCGCGAAACGCGCGTAATTTGAATTTCTCAATGTTCACAAATGTTCTTTATGACTGAAGTAAATTTAAAAACCTGTACGAAATCAATTTAGAATAGTCGGTTCATTTCATGATCATGACTATAGAAAGCCCATGTAGATGAATGATGAATGTAGAAAGCACAATTCATTTCAGTCAATTCTCGAAAGTAAAAAAATTTACGACCTAATAAGTTTTCAAATTCGAATTAAGAAGCTCGAAAATAACATCATTTCCTGCAACGGGTATTTAATGAAATAAGCACATATTACGGTTTACAATAATTAGTCCCTATAATTATTGAAATCCATATAAAATACAAAAATTTGGTTCCCTTCAAAAAAGAACCATCCGATTTTTTATTATTAGTTACCGCAGCACACAGCAATTCTTCATTTTTTGGTACAACACGTTCGATGAGCTGCCCAAATTTCTTTACATTGCAAAATTTGCCATACTCGGGCATTTTCAGCGTCATTTCTTCCTGATCTCTTCCAGTGTAATACTTGAGCTGAACAGACGAAAAGGTTTCAATATTAATGAATTTATCTGCACGAGTCAGTTCGTTAATATGTAGCTCCGTCGAAATTAAAAACAAAACAGCCAGAATACTACAGTCCTTAACCATAAATTTTTCACAATTTTATGAATTTTTGTCACATTTTGTCATTTTCATAAATGTTCACAAAACTCGTAAAAGTATCCGAAAATGGAGTTCGAAAAATCCAAATTCTCGAATTCATCGGTACTTCATCAAATGTTCACCATTTCCTTACTGTTGTAATATAAAGTTTAAAAAATTAAAATAAACCTGTGGGTATTGCCTGCCAATCGAGATCGTCATGCCATTTTTGAACAGACGCCGGTGGCCAAACACCGGCATTTATCAATAAACCCGCCATCATTGACACTGGCACACCCATGGTGCGAATTTTCCATTGATCTTCTATGAATAAATCTCCCAAAAAGCTGCCATACTTTGATCGAAGATAGTTCCCAAAATCGAAAATATTCATTTTCAGATGCTACAATTCCAACGAAAGTCCGAGATGATTTTATCCAACCTTCTTAAAAAATTCTTTTGTTCCGATTTCTACTGTTAGAACTCGCGTTTGGCATATCTTTTGTTTCAACTGACAATTTCTCGTAATCAAACTCGTTCGTGGATTTGACGTCTTCAACATCGCCATCCAATCCTTCAAAAAATAATTCCGGTGAAAAATACGTATTGCCACTTATCTACATTAAAGTGAACAATTACAATAATCATTTCGTATAAAAGCACTTATAATCAGCTTTGGATAATCATCCGAATACTTGCAATTTGCACAAATTTCAGCTCTAATCCCGAGATTTGCGCGAAGATACAGAGTGATAATAAGCACGCCAATTTCAAGGTCATTATTGCAGCGTCTTCGAATATCGCGATCTCTTTGGCAAATTAAACAATCACGTGGCGATCACCTTGTTAAATTTTCTCCATCTTCGAAATTTCAGCCGGAACATATTTTGCGCGAGGAAGGTTTGAAAAATACGAAAACGAGGAAAATTGCAAACGTTATCAGTTGGACGCAAAACTCATTTATAATGCGTGCACGTACATGTAGAAACGCCGGGTACATAAATTATCGAATTGCACGAGTTACGAGAAGTGTGCCCAACTTGAAGAGTTTAATTGCCTTGAAAAGCAGCACATTTTGCAACTATTGAAAGAATTTCGATTATTTTTTTTCACATTCAGGAAAAATTATACGTATTTTCGTGCCTTAGACATTTAGGTTCCAAATTATGAGAACATTTCGAAAATTTGATCAATTATAATTTTGATTCAGGTAAATTTTCTGAAAGATCTCAAGTACACTCTGTGAATATTGAATAATACACATTTTCCCACGCCAAATTTTTATACAAACTTCATTAAAAGCTTCGAAAAAAAAATTTTTTTTACTGTGGCGTCATTTGCCTAGAGCAATCAAGATAAATCCCATTCTCGCTCTTCGAGTTTTTGTTGAAATTCGCTCGTTGTTTTGCCGCTGGTTAATTAAAATATCCCGTATTTGCATCGGGAGTTGAGAGGAGGGAGACAAATTCGCACGTGCAACGCATAGAATATACTTTGTTTTAGCTTTATTCATGAAAATTAACAGTACTGCGCTTTTTTTTTCTTGAAAACCAATAAAATTAGCAGAACTCTCGGATAAAGTTGAGATTAGATCTCGTTCTCTTATACGATACCAATCATTCGAGATATGTTACGATCGATAACAAAGCGTTTTGAATTTATAAAAACAATCAAATATTTGCTCAGTTGCTAATTGACAAGGTCGTCATATTATATTTTATCTTCCATGTGCAATCACGTGCCTGATAATTTTTGTCCGAAAATTATTGAAAATTGAATCATGTAAATTAAAAAAATTTGATCATAATTAAAAATAATTGTATAATTTTTCTAAATAATAATATCGTGCAGATGGTAACATAACTCGGAATAATTTCTTATTGATGCAATTTTTACGAAGTTTATTATTTAAACAAACTTCCATATTTCGTACGTTTTAACTTGATAAATGTTCATGTGCAATAAGACAATAAATTCACTTTACACAATAACTCTGCTCCTTGCACATGCGAAAATCGTTTCCAATGCTAATTTACAAAATTATAGCTTAAATGCGGGAATTCATCAAAGAAGAAATTAGCTCGTTTTGCAAAACTAACATTTTTAAGTTTCTAAATGATTGCGCAATCCAATTTGCGCGTCATCGAAAATAATTAATCATTTTCATTATTTCTGCATAGTTTACATTATTGGCTATTGGACAGTTCCACTCATTTATGTAATACGTGTTGCATGTCTCGAATTACGAACGAATTTTGAATAAGGCGTAATGATACAATCACGCGCAAAGACACAAAAGTTTCAAGTTTGTAATTATTTGAGTATAGTTGCGTTTTTCTGACGATGTTCTCCAAATTCGAATTAATAACAATTTTAAGACTTAAAATAACAAACAAGTAACTGTAAAAGGAATTTCCTAACTTCTGATAATTAGTAAAAAGCAGGGTTGGGCGATACTATTGCTCTCTCTTTCTCACCAAACGACTACTCTCGTGAGTGAGAAAAAGACAGTTGCGTAACTGCTCATCCCTAATGAAAGGTTGCTTTATTCAATAAATTAATTTAAATACCATTTTACGAAAATTTTGGTTCTACTCTAAACGTTCGAATTTTCTGTGCAGCAGGAATTATCAAGGGGAAAAATAGGTGTGCTTTTGATTAACAATTCTCATGCTGTAAATACTCGAATCTCATGCTTTTGGAGCGTGTGCAGAAAAAGCTTGAATTTTTGTTACTCCGATCTCACGCTACAAAGAGCATGGGTTTTTCATGTTTGGAATGTATTTTTCGATGTATTAATCCATAACACCATTGCTCGGAATCCATAATATCGTAGCGTGCATTTCATGCCTTGAAATCATTTTTTTTGCGCAAGGTGGTGAAATTTGCATCAATTTTCCTGGTGTATGTCTAGAAACGTAAATAACTCATCTTAATAAAAATGGCACATATTGTGATTTGAACAAAGACGACCAGCATGAACAATTTATACGTGTTGCAACAGATAAATATTAACCCCTACCACCGTGAGCGTAATGACCAAATCCCCCGGTTGCTAATAATCGCTCTTCTCAGCATTATCTCTTATACTTTAGTCGCACGCGGTTTTTACGAGACTCGCGAAATCTCTCGTCAAATCTTGACAGTGACTTGCTTCTTCATCTTCGTACATTCCTATTTTGTTAGTATTATTAATTCAAGGTAAGTCAGTATTATTACTTCCATTTTTTTCGATTTTTACAGAAAATGAAAAAATTGAGCTCGATTGTATTTTTTTTACTATATATTTAGCAGTGGGTAATTTTTGAAAAAATCGCCGAAGCAATTTAAAGTTTGATAATTTCATTTTTTTGATTATTCCATGAAAAAGTATAATAGAGCAAGCCAACATCGTAAAGCGTTGATAATCCTTGTTTGCTCTAGGCGCATTTGTCTTGCATTTTCAATGTGATTGAATAATTCTTATCTGTTTTATTTTCACGTTTGAACAAGTGATTGTTTGATTTTTTATTCTAGTATTTGAGAAGGGGTAACAATTTCAGGGGAAATGCAAATTTGGAGAAATTTGTACATACGATGTTTGAAGGTATGAAGATAATGAATGCCTCGATTTTTACAGTTTAGAAAGAAATTAAATTCATTCTGTCGATTTCTCGATTATATATTATCCAACTCTGCATTCTAGAACATTTGAAATCAATTTTTTCGAGAAATAAAAAATTTGAGTCTTATTAGAAGGAGTTCACCGAATTTTACGAATTTTTCTGATTTTCAGCAAGCTTTTACGAATAAATTGTATAGGCTCTTTCGATATATTTTTTCTTAAATGCTAAGTTTCGATGTCTTAAAAAATTCGAAGTTTTATAAATTAAACGAAAACTGTAAGGCAGGAACAAAAAATTGATTCGTGTTTCTAATTACTATATTGAGTTCATTAATTTAGCATCTCAAATTTTACAAAATTCGACTATCTTTTTTAAAATGAGACCCAAAAATTGCCTTTAGAACATTACTTTTTAATACCTCTTCCTTACGGCATGAAACGAAAATATCAACAAAAGCACGTGCCGTATTCATCAAACTCCGCTAATGAAAAATCAAGAAAAGAAACGAACATTTTTCCCGTATAGATGAACTCGTTATTTGTGGTATAATTAAATCGAGTTCAATTCTCCAGTGTATAAGTGTGATAAGATTCATGGTCGAGAAAAAATTGCATGCATGTGTAATTGTTACACTTTGCGTTGCAAGCACTCGTGTGAAACAATAAAAAAACAATGTCAGTTAAAAAATGTTCCAGCAATGTTCGAACTTGGCTCGTTTATTGCAATACATCAATTATTATCAAATCGAAGCACGCGACTTGCCAAGGTAACTGCGACTTGCAACTCCCAAAAATGACTGGAAAAAGAGCTTTTTTAAATTTTTCATCCTCAAGTTTCAATCGAAAATAAACTCGAAAACCTCCAACTTCCTGAAACGTTTTGGAAACAAATTCCCGAGGGCGACGAACATTTGAGAAACTTTTGGTGGCCGGGTTTTTTTATTAGAATTGTCAATTTTTCGACAACCAACATCATGTTATATCGTATCCAATATTATCTGTTTGATTGTACGAGAAAGTGCATATTTTATTTCTAACGCTGCACATTTCTCGTAACTAGAAGCGTTACCTAACGCTCATTCTGAACTTGCGACGATTCTCATTTATTCACACTACGGCGATGATCGACAGTTCGATCAGCACTTTGAAAGATACGCTTGCCGGACAATAGAACTGCTCAAAATCGTGATTAACTCAAAATCGTGATAACTGGAAAATTTTCACATGAGGTATTTCCATCACGCATTGATAAGAGATAACAATTTCATCACGTTTCTAAAGTGACCTAGCTTCCCATATGACCACCGTAATTTCATCACCAACTTCAGAATTCTCGGGAATAGTCTGAAATTTTTAAAAATTTTCCAATTGCATTCGGCATTTCTAAAAATAATATCAAAAATTGTGAAACATGAAACTCGACGAACACTTTGAAAAATAACGAATCTCAAACACTAAATTGCTTCGGTGGTAACAAATATTTTATTAACTGCGATTTTTTAATCTTCAACAAATAATTTGCGTAAAAAACTAGGGTAGTCCTTCAGTTATAGTTCAGATATAAAATTTCCATCTTTGTTAACAAAACGAAGCGAAACAAAAAAAGGATTCAAAAATGAGACTACTGCATGTTCGATTCAAATATGTATTTCGCGAATGTATGTATTAATTGTTTTTCGTAATCGATATAATTGATGTATGTGCATCAATTTATGAATAAATCAGGTTTATTTTTCATAGATGGGAAAATTTTGCGTTTTTGTATACTCAACTCTTCTAGTCTTCAGCAGTATTAGCGCGGTTATAATTGGAGCTCGCGAACCGGAGCTGCGCCTAGTTAATGTGGTGAATATTATATATTATAGGAAAAATTCATATTCAAAATTGGCATTTGAAGCAAGACGAGCTATGTTACTACTTTCCATAATATTTATATACAAGCAAACAATTTTTTCAATTCTGTTCAGTTTTGCTACCAATCCAAAAATTTCAAAATCTACATTGACCTACAGAAATCAAAATAAAAAAAATACGTACAAAGTACAAACAAGAAGTATCATGAATGCTCAACTCTAAAAAGGACAATATTCTTACGATAATTTTCAAGATATTCCGGCATGGAGACCGTACACAATCAGCTCCAGCCGAAACATATCCTCAGGATCCTTACAATAACGCCACATTTTATCCTGTAGGACGAGGGGGTTTAACAAATGTAAGCATTTTACTTCAAGAAGAAATGTATACTATGAAAAATTTACGGAAAATTGCACTACTTCAATCAAATCGAAAAAAAAAATACAGTCGAATTATTGGTGAACATTGTAATTAGCAAGGAAAACAGAGGGAGTACCAACTGGGGAAAATGCTCGTCGAGAGGTACAAAAAATTTTTGGGCCCCATTTACACCCCGGGAATGTTGGAAGCTAGAAGCACGGATTATGCTAGGACAAAAATGTCGCTTCAACTAGTTCTCGCTGCACTTTTTCCTCCCATTTCTATTCAAGTTTGGAACAAACAGCTCAACTGGCAGCCGATTCCGACGACTTATTCTCCTTCCTACTTAGATGTTCTTCTCGTACCCGAAGAATGCCCGCAGTAAGAAACGAGTCGTTTTTCAAAATTGTTTGATTTTTGAATTTTCGAGTTTGTATTCCGAAATTTGTATTTTTAAAATTCTTAATAAATATCAACATTTCTTATAAAATTTTTTATCTTTATCATGGCTTCCAAATTTTGTTTCAAGGAATCTTATAAGATTTCAATTAATCGTAAAATTAAAAAATTTCGTAAAAAACGTCCGCGATGTATTGTAAAATTACGGAAAAAATAATACAAACTGTACTCGGGCCAATAACTTTAATAAATCGTGAAAATTTTCCGATTTCGATCTAGATACCTAGAAGAAATGACGCGAGTGCTGCAACTGCCCAAAGTCCACGCCACGATCGAGGAATTTCGTGATTTCATGCAAAATCTGACGGAAGTGACGGGAAAGTCGATCGTCAGCCCCTACGACATGTACAACTTGTACCTAGGCTTGACCGCCCAAGCCTACATGAACCTGACGCTTCCCGAGTGGACGCGCGAGATCGATTTCCCAAGGGGCAAACTCCTCGACGGCACCCTCCTCTACTACGAACTCTTCAGTTACAGCCCCAAACTGAGGAGGCTCAACGGAGGGATGCTCGTCAAGGAAATCGCGCGCAACATGGAATCGGCTCGGAACTCTTCTACGGACGAGCTGGAGCGCAAACTGTACTTGTACAGCGGGCACGAGACCAACGTCGCAGCGATTCTCCAGGGGCTCGACGTTTACAAACCACACGTACCCGCATTCGGCAGCGCGGTCATTGTGGAGCTCTTGGAATTGGACCAAGAGCATTACGTCAAAGTAATTAGTCCTTATCTTGTAATTCGTCCTCGCTAACCCGAGAACGGAGTGAGGAAACCACTCTAAATTGTGTCTAGTTCATTTTTTGCATATAAAGAGTCTGAGGATCTGTCCACTAACGGCTTTTGGCAGTGTTGCCAATTGGCCAACGCCCCCCCCCCCCTTAGATGGAGTGCTATTTCCCCCTAAAATCCGTCACTTCCCCCTAAAAAAATTTTTTTCAAGTTGGGTACTATATTTTGATATCTTTTACACATCACTGTAGTTTTAAAAATAATAAGCAATTCTTTGATATTTTCGAAAATTCAGGAAATATCCAAAAAATTTTGAAATTTTGTTGAATTTGGAAAATTTTTGAAAAATCATAAAATGTTTCAGAAATTATGAAAATCCCGTAAATTTTGTGAAATCTCAAAAATTTTCTTTTCAAAATCCAGAAATTTTCATTAATTCACATAAATTCGAAAAGTTACCGTGGCTTAATTGCGAAAATATTCAATTTTCTGTAAATTTTCCACATTCCGAAAATTTTCAGAGTTTCCCGAAATGTAATGAAATTTTTGACATTTTCGGAAATTTTAAAAATTTTTAGAAAATTATAAAATTTCGGTAAATTCGGGAAAATTTCGAAAAATTACAATACAAATTTTTGGAATGTTTGTGGAATTGTGAAAATTTTCTATGTCTATGTCTATGTTTTCGAATCAGAAATGTCATAAATATCAAAAAATTTTGTCAAAGTTGGGTAAATTTTGAATGAGTTGCTTATAAATACGACACTTAAATTATAAATTATCACGTCCATCGAAAGTACATACAAAATTTGTTACGTCGCATTTTTTTCGACTCTCGACTCCATTTTTCAAATGATTTATCCATAGGTTTTGCACTACTTGGGTGTACCATCGGAAGTGAAAGAGATGCAAATTCCTGGTTGCTCGATTTTATGTCCGCTCGACAAGTTTCGCGATCTAATGCGGGAAGCCATTCCTTCAGAAGACGAAATGGTGTGTGCGAAGGGCAAGGACAGCACAGAAAAGTTTGAAAAAGTTGTGGCGACCCAACAGCATCATCACAATGACATCGATCATCAAAATTAGTTACTATCAGGGTGGCCAAATGGCCAGGGTAAAAAATACCTACAATGTCTACAAATATATTAAAATATATTATTATACAAAATTAATTCTGGATTCAGAAGTTTTCTTTAAAAACAAAATAATTTTTGCAAAGAAACACGTCGGTATTTTTGTTTGTAACCCTAGCCATGAAATCAAGTATTTGTGTGTTATATTTATCGAGGAGGAATCGTAAATATTATAATTCGTAAGTTGTATGTGATGTTTGTACTTGGCTGTAGCGATACTTGGGTACAGTTTTTATACTCGACACCGAAAATGTGAACTATTTTTCAAAGGAAATAAGCAAAACAACACGTGTAAATTACAAGATTGATATTAATTAAACCTTTGATCAATACAAGTTTGCGTAGTGACTAACTAGATAAACAATTTCCAAAAACCAACAACTCTGTACAAAGATGGGCATATTTGCGCGGCGAATCAAGTGCAAGTTTTTGTACATTTTCCATAAAATAAAAAAGAAAACATCACGAATGTTATAAAAATAAATTTTCAATAATGCACTAACACTGGGAAAGGGAACCAAGTTGGAACACAAATGGATTACACCTCAACTTTCAACTTCAAACCTAAAATGTTCAAGTTTTATGTTATAATAAATTATATATTATATTTATATTGTTTGATAAAAAAAACAGGAATGTCGATAAATGTTTGAAATGAGAAAATCGACGTCTGTTTAACAAGACTAATTAATAATTTGATAATTTTGAAAAACCTGAGCATTCGTAGGTTAAATCCGCTGAGGTCTGAAGTTGCTTTAAACGTGACCTGCTTCCTTGAGCTTGGCCACCAGTGTGTCAACATCGGGGACGATGGACCCGGCCTGGCGCACTGGTGGTTCTTCAACGGACAAGATGTCGATTCTGGGCGTGATGTCTACGCCGAGATCTTTGGGGCTGACTTTTTTGACAGGCTTCTTTTTGGCTTTCATGATATTGGGCAAAGTTGCATAGCGTGGTTCGTTAAGGCGAAGATCCGCGCTCAAAACAGCCGGGGTTTTGAGCTTGACAACTTCCAGGCCGCCGTCAACTTCACGAGTGACTTTCAGCAAGCCTTCACCCTCAGGCTCGATCTGCAATGGAAGTTTGTAAAAAAATAGTCAAATTTTCTTAATACTATCACAATTTCTCAAGCTTCATGTGTCCTAATTTGGATTGTCAAATTTTCAAAATTGAACAGTTCAGTCCCTGGCGCTCTTTGGAACCTGTAAGCGAGACCGTAACTTACGGTACCTCTTACAGGCACTTAATGAAAAAAAAGATCCGTAAGAAAATCCGCTCGGAATGAGACACAATAATGAAAAACATATATTGAAACTATTGAGATTCTGATTTTTCTGAAAATTTTAAAAATTCCGAGCCTTAAGAAATTTGAAAATTTCGACATTTTCATGAAAATTTTGTGAATTTCAAGATTTTTGACGGTTTTTGAAATTTTGAGTCTTTTAGGAAATTTAAAACCATTTGATATGTAGTATGAAAATTTTTAAAATTTCAAGTATTTTTTAAGAATTATGTTTTAACAAATTAGAAAATATAAGGTTTTCATGCAAATAGAAAAATCTCATGTTTGTGATTGTTAAAAAGTAACAAATTTTTATTTTTCATAAACAATTCCGGGGGAAATTGGGGACTTGTCAATAAATGTCTAAAGTGTACTACACTCTTAGTATATTCTACTCCAACGTTATGCGACGATTTATTGAATTTTATTCAATAAATCGCATACTTCACATAATTTTATATTCCACATCCCGAATTTTCCGAAACATTCTAGTTTTCGGAACATTGCCCGCAAACAGGTAGGGGAGCGACTTTCTTCTTGTGTTTCGGTACCTGTGGTACAAGACGGGTATCCTGTTCTTGTCCTGAATTGCCCCCATCTTGTCCAACAGGGGGAAAGCTTCCGGACGAAAGTTGCCCCCTTCTACTGCATTTCTAATATAATTACAGTGTCGGTGGTACAGGGTTTTGATGATCGGATTTATGTCAATTTTTTCGGCCTGTGCTAGGTGGTTTCTTGTTAATTTGATAATGAAATTGTCGATTCTGGTTATGTTGGCAGCATTATAGAGGGTCCGGTTGCTATTACAGCCGCCTCTATTGAAGTAGCCTCTTTTTAAGTGACCGCTCCCCTCAATTTTCGTTCAAGCCTACCCCCAGCACGACCGCGCCGGCCCGGTGATAGAGAATTGTTTCGCTCTCTATTCATTTGTTGTTAATTTCTCCCCAATTTTGGTAGTGAACTCAACAATTCTTACAGGTCTTCTTTGCACGAAGTACCCGTAAGAGGTTACAGGTTCAAAAGAGTGCCAGGGGTGATTTAAATTGATGAACTCCATATGACATCAAAATTTGTCAACGACGAAATTATAATTTTAGAGTTTGCATATTTCACTATACGAAAACTCACTCAAATTTATTAATTGTAATCCTGGAATTATTAAGCCCCTGAATTTAAAATTGAAATTTGGTAAATAATTTTATAATCTTTAAAATGCATTGTATAGTGCAATGAGATTGTCCCAGTGACGGACCTTGCTGCAGAAAGTACCACTGGGCCAGTCCAAAATGCCAGCAAGCATCTGGGCACTTTGGTTGGAGTCGTCATCAATGGCCTGTTTGCCGACGATCACCAGGTCGGCTTTCTCTTCTAGAACCAGCTTGGCCAAAATCTTGGAAACATGGAAAGGCTGGAGAGTCTCGTACTCGGCAGCGGGGACCTCCACATGGATCCCACGGTCTGCGCCCATGGCCAGGGCATTCCTGATTACATCCGCAGCCTGGGCCGGGCCACAACTCACAGCTATTACTTCTGAAGCCAGCTTTTTTTCCTTCATGCGCACTGCCTCCTCGACTGCGATCTCGTCAAATGGGTTCATTGAGTGTTTCACTCCTTCCGTCACCACTCCGCTCTTTTCCGGTTTCACCCTAATCTGCGTGACATTTTTTCGTATCATAACATTTTTTTAAAAAGTACATAATTTAAAAACTGCGAATAAATGAAACTCATTTTGTCCTATTTCATGTAAATTCTTGATAAAATTTTTATATTATTCGTTACATAATCGTTTAAGATCCTATGAGAAATTGTCATTTTTTTATTTTAAAACGCTTTTAGTGATGATTATTTTTGACTTTACCTTAACCGCGTAGTCGATCACTCTTTTCACCCCAACGAGTACTCGAGCCATTTTTTTCACTTAACAATTGTCCTTTTAACAGATCGTGCTTCTTTAGAATCCTTGTCTGAGATGAATCATTTGCTACTGCTGACCCTCGCAAACCTTGCGAATTTTAAAGAAAAAAAAAATAAAAAGTCCAATGGTCCAATCCAACAAGTGCCAACAAGCACCAACAAGTAAATTATTCAATAATGTTCATATGGATACATACATATTCATATACGCGAACCACGTCACGCGTGATCGGCAGTACCGAAAAAATGTAACCGAAGTTTTTAACATCGGTCGGTACTGCATATTCACCAATACATACTACTTCAAATAAATACTTGAAGACTTCATTTGAATTCACAAATTTCAAATGTTCTGATCCGTGAAAATTCCCAGTTCTGACATTTCTGAATTTTTACTTTTCGAATTTGATTGTCAAGTTTCTACAACGCTTTAAATGATTGATTTTTTAATCCCTGATGACCGGTGGCAACTTTATGGCAACTCTAAGAGTTGCCCATGAGTTGCCACAAAGTTGCCAAAATAAAATAGTTGTATACGACGCGAAAATAAGTACTGGAAAAACTTGAGCACTTACATATTAAGCTAATATTATAGAAAAAAAACTACATATTCGCCAAGAATTTTCCATTATTTGTTAATCATAACATTTCGTTCGTTTTTTACCAAATTTGGCTAAAAAGTAAACTCTTATTGTGATATACTGTGATTTTTTCACCCAAAAGAGAACTGTTTTCTTCATTTAATGTAGAATTATAAAATTTCAAAATAAAAATTCATCACTTTTGCAATCTTCATCGAATTTGTATATTTGTATTGAAATTTATAAATCATGATATTTATATTTCTAAAATATTTTAAAATAAAAACCTTCGTAAGTTGAATTTTGTCAATTTTTCAAAATTGCATTTACAGATGTTTTTCTTTTGCCAAGAAAACTGAGCAAATTATTGCGAAACGTCGATAATAAAGGTTATTCTATTTGACTAATTAATTCAATCACTAATGAATTTATGTCACGTACATTTTTACATATTTTAACGATAATAAATTCCATTCCATGCCAGTTTTTGAGCAACTACATGTACTAATATTTTCCATTGACTAATCTTATATAGCGCCATGACGGATAATTTAGATTTATCGTTTTGCAAAATGATAAATGGCCATGGCTACTTCATGCCAACTTTGTGGCAACTCTAAAAGTTGCCTCCGGTCCATCAGGGATGCTATTTGTAACTAAATCAAAATGAAGTTGATATAAATCTACTACAAAATCAACCCAATTTTTAGAGCTCACTTGGAAGTGCTAAATGACGCGAAAAACCTGTCCTCCTTTTTCTAAGATCCTTTATTTCGAACAAAAACATTGACACACATTCTACAAGCTTAAGACTTCTTTTTTTTCCCACCTTGGGCTCCTTTTTTCGATAGGATACTTTTGAACCTGTCTGCATTTTTCATCCTATTTCTGAAAAATAACCAAACATTTCAATTTTCCACCTAACATTATCAAGTTTATGAAATTCTACAAGAAAAGAAAGGGAGATACTGTCAAATATATTTTTATCAAGGATGAAAATAGCAGAGATGATTCCTAAAACAACCCAATTAACAAAAAAACATCACAAGCAATCAAACTACAGTTTAAAAATTTCACTCAAAAAATAATGTGATGAATTGAAACAATCATTAATCAAATATGAAATTTCAGGAATCGACACTCTGATTTCTACAAAAATTACATTCAAAAATACTTCAGAAAATTGCTATTCATTCAGATGACCTAATTTTTATCTTTGTACTAAAATGTAGAATTCTATTTTTCCTTCTACAGAACTTGTTTGAAAGAAAAATTGTAAATTCACCATGCAATTGCATATTCTTTACCTTTTGTTCAATGCCGATCTCCTCAAGGGCAAATATGCATAAGGATCAGGTTTTCCCTTCTTCTTAATATCTCCCACAGCCTTCTTGGCACGATACTCGCTTCCCATTTCCTTCTCAGTCCTCGCTTTTTTCACGTCTCTATGAATGCCCGACCCACCAGCTGGAAAATGCATTCAGAAATTTTTATCATTTCAAAATGAAACAAGTTTAGGAAATTATCAACCATTTTCTTTTACTTTTTGGAAGGACCATGAACAATGTTAACAATTTTTCAATTTTATCAACACTAGCAATACTTTCAGAAATTTTATCAACTATTTTAAACATTTGCCATTATTTTCATGTACTTATGAAATACTTAAATTAATGTGTAATGAATAGATACTCCCTAATGGGTTATATTATTCAATTTAATAAATAATAAAATGCGGAATTCTTTTCAATTTCATAGAGTTTTGGCGATAAATAAATTATAGATCCTTCAGTTCTATACTCACGTTTGTAATTCGAAAGGGACCGTCCGCCACTAACAATGCTTTCTACGTCTGCGCTACGCTTCCTTTTCCTTTTTCCAGAAAACATTGACATCATTGATTTCGATGATTTCATTGTCTTATTATCAAAATCTACGTCGTCATCGTCGTCATCGTCGTCGCCATGATCCTCTAAAAGAATAATTTCATAATCATTACGACTCTTAAAATAGTGCATGATTTTTTATGATGATTTTGTCATTTTATAGTGTATAAAATGCTGAAAACAAGCAAAAGAAAATCAAGAACTCTGTAAATTATACAATTTTTCCAAAAATTCACCATCATTTGCATGGTCGTCGTCATCGTCGTCTTCCTGTACTCCCGTTGTGAGGAAAGACAACTTTTTCATCTTTTTTGTAACCATCGCGTCATCCTCGTCATCGCTTCCATCAGCAATGATCAAACGACCGTCAGGTGCAGTCTTGAAATCGTTCTTCTTCAATTTTGATTTCTCTTGGGCACTGTTTCTTCCCACGTTGGAAAGTTTTGGTTGAGGCTGACTCGCTAGTTTTCATTAAACAAAAAAGTAAGCAGTTTAATCAAATATAAAAGCTTTCAATTTGATTAGCTGTTATTTCTGCAATTTTTCGAATTGAAAAAAACTGAATAATTACATCGTTTGTAAATGTGTATGTACCTGTTATTTTCTTCGATGCTGTGGGATCGACGAAGTCCACTATATCGTCTTCTTCTTCCTGAATCCAAGCCTTGTTCTTCCGCGAGGCTCGTTTCTTGTGCGGCATTTCTTCTTCCTCTTTGTCAAAATCTTCGTCACTGTCAGCCAATATTTCATCGATCCTGAAAAAAAAGTGTAAATATTTGTAGTAATTTCAAGATAATGAAATAAACAACTCGATCAAAAAGAACACTTAAGAAACCGGAAATGAATTCTTAGTCTCACTAAAATATTTAAAAACTTAATTCCACAATTTTTTTCACCTCAGAATTGTCAATCTCTCCACTGCATTATCATTTAATCGTATAAAAAATCACCTAAATAACGAACTTTTTCTCCATTTAAAAATTTTTTAATTTTTTTGTTTCGTCCTTCAGAGGATTCATAAATTCTCTATGAAATACCGAAATTACTTACGATTTCGATTTTTTCTTCAGACTGAATTCCTCTTCCTCGTCATCATCATCATTTTCCATAGCTTTTTTATCCTTCTTGAGTCTCTGCCTCCTGTCTTCGATTTTTCGTATGTTTTTCAGCCTCTTGTGCATGGTTTCATCACTACCCGGTATCATTCCGGCTATTACCGAAAATCCGAATTTCCGAATCATTTTAATGAGGATGTTACGTACAGGAAGACGGAAATGCCTTTTGCAATCATCCTTCATTTCGGAAAGTGCAATCGCCAGTTTGGTAAGCGTTGGGCCAATCACAGTCGTAGGCATGGATTTCAAGTAAACTTTGACAAAAGGCAGCGCCGATTGAACAATTTCTCTCGTTGGCCCTTTTATTAACTCAATCACTCGATCCAGAATTGTCAACACTTTCTGCACCCCCAACGAACCTGTTATTAAACATTTATTATTTTCAAAGAAAAATCCATGTTTTTCGGTGTTCCCGGACAGTTTTTGTTTTAATTAGCAATTAAAATGTTTTTTGCGAGAAAAAAATCCACCGAGCCGGAAATTGAACCCAGGACCTCCCAATTTCATTTCGGGTGCTCTAACCATCTGAGCTACTTGAGATTGATGATTCTCTCGTAGAAAACATTTCACTTTAGTTTGAAGTTACATTTGTCTAACAAGAGACTGACATCATCACGAAGTCAGTTTCTTGTTAGACAAATGTAAATTCAAACTTAAGTGAAATGTTTTCTGCGAATGAATTATCAATCTGAAGTACATCAAATGGTTAGTCACCCGACATGAAATTGGGAGGTCCTGAGTTCGATTCCCGGTTCGGTGGATTCTTTTTTCTCGCAAAAAACATTTTAATTGGTAAATATAACAAAAACTGTCTGGGAACATCGAAAAACATCGAAAAACATGGATTTTTCTTTGAATCAACAATCCAGTGATAAAAATGAACATTTTCTAATTTATTATTTTCATTTATCGAGTTCGTGATTTTTTGGACAAGCATAATTCGGCTATGAAAATTCTCACCGTTGTAATTGTAGAGAATGGAAGTGAGCGCCATCAAAGATGCACTGCAATAAATTGGTGGCCCGTCAAGCCCAGCTGCCAACAGGTTAATATACTCGTCCATGTGATCTTCGTTGCTCAAAAATTTGGCAGCCATGTTGTTGAGCAAATCGAACGAAGAAACGCGGCATCTGGCGTTCAAATGTTTCGTGCACAAAATCGCTTCGGGAACGATGGCGTGGTAAAGTTCGCTTTTTTCGAACGCCGGGTGACTGTCGACGAGATGCGCAATGGCCCGAATTCGTGGCTGAATTTTCAAATTTGCGATTATTACACATTTTACAAACATCACGATTCAAAAAATCGAGAACGAAAACAAAAACAAAAAATAAGCAGAAATATTCACCAAACGTGCTTATTTTTGAGAAAAACTTACGCCTTTGCTTGGTGCAGCCGTTAATTGGGCAGTTTTTATCAGGGTCTTTTCGATGTCATCGCGCATTTTGACGACAAATTCTTTGCAGACTTCGGTTTCGCTGCCACAGATTTCCTCAAGGAATCTGAAAAATTAATTAAATCATCAACAGGACTTGAATTAAATGACAAATTACATAAAACATGACTTAAACAGGAATCTGTAAAATTAATTAATTAATTAATTCTTTAAATTAAACATGACTTTTCAATCATTTGTAAACTGCAGAACGTCTTGTAAAAATTTCATGAATTTGATACCAAGACATTTTCACTAGATTAAAAAAAATTTTTTTAAACACCAAAAATTCAACTACCTGTAAGCCTTTTTCTGGTCCTTCATCTTCTGTTTGCTCTTTTCTTTCAGCAGAGGCTTGCAGTGCCCGTAGAGCGTTTCTATCCTACTCGAATCCACAAATTGAGTCAAAAGACATATCAAATCAAAAATACTCTCCTTGGTGTGTTTCTCTATTCCCGAATTTTTCAACTGAGCCAATGCTTTGTCAAACAGGTCTCCTATTGATTCTGTTTTCGCAATGCTCAAGTACACCTGTGCAACAGAAATTTTGTTTAAAACAAAATACACAAAACTACAAAATTATTGTTACACTTTTAATTATTATTCTTCCCTCGTTTCCTAGGCACTAAAATGATTCACACAAATAATCTTCATTCAACGAATAAATTTCGAAATCGTATTATCTCACCTTGATGGTTTCCAAAGTCGAATTGCGAACGGCTACTTCATCCGATCCATTCGCTTTGCTCGTGTAAATATTGAAAAGAATTGGGAGGTAATTTTTGTCAAATTTCGCAAGCTGCTCGATATCTGCCGTTTTTTCGTCTCTCGTTGAATGCAAAATCAATTTCCTCAAAGCCGACAAAATGCACAAGCGAAGTTCTTTTTTCTTGTCCAAAGTCTTGCCCAAAAATTTGGCCATGTTCTGTCGATACATAAAAAAATCATTAGCACAATAAAAATCTTATGAGATTTGCATATTTAAATAACAAAACAAAAAACATAAATCCCAATACATTCGACATTGAAAACCCGTTTGAGATATTATTGTGAAATTTATAAAATGCAATTTTTTTACCTTGAAATTTTCTTCGATATCAACTGGAGAATTGCAAAAACTTGGCAATAAACCCCAAAGGCGTAATTTCAACAAATCGTACACGTGAGCCTCGTTCGAGTTGGCTTGCTGTTTCATGTACACCGATTTTTCTCTAGAAAAGCACAAAGTTGAATTTTCAACAAAATCATTGTACAAAGAATGTTGACAAATTGTACTTACTCGCACAGCACAGCCAAAGGGATTATTTTTTCAACAAAATAAGCAATTTCCGCGTTGCAAATACAAGTTTCCAAAATTGGCATCAACCAATCGCATCGATTAATGTTCATGACACCTTTGTTCGACTAAAAATGGTTCAAGGGTTAAATATTTTTCACGAGAGTAACACAGTATTTTAAAGTAAAAATCAACAAAACATTTGAGATTTTGTTTTTTATAACTTGCCTCCAAAGGTAAAATTTCCAGGATAGTTCGAGGGCCGAATGATTTCACAGCTGCCCCAATGGCGTACTCGGCTTCATCTTTAAAAGTGAAATTCGCAGATTCTCGCAAATCAGCAAGTTCTTTTGCAACTTTCACGAGCTCGTTTTTGCAATGAGGCGCGATGGTTCGGAAAAGGACGCCCAAAAGACTACATATGTACCCCCAAACGCTGTTATATTGGTAGTTCATTCCCTTTTTCAAACACTGAATCGTCATGAGCAAAGTGTTGTGGTAACTGTAGATTAAAAAATATAGTTAATTTTACACCTCTTATTATATCGTAATTCAGAGCAAAAGTTGAAAACGAAAATAGAATTCAACTTTTGATTTGATCATAGAGTTGA
Source organism: Platygaster equestris (assembly GCA_030522785.1). Lineage (NCBI taxonomy): Eukaryota > Metazoa > Arthropoda > Insecta > Hymenoptera > Platygastridae > Platygaster > Platygaster equestris. The sequence continues at coordinate 44,128 of JAPYZK010000024.1, forward strand.
AATTAGAAATTCTAGTCTTGTGCAATTTGTCAGTTAAATGACACATTTTCATAATTTTAAAAGAAAAATGGGATTATTAATTTATGATGGAGAATATTCGGTGTTTGTAAAATAAATTAATTCTTTTTTTAGAGAAACAATTGAGTTTTAGAATTTTCCATCAAAAATACTAATTAAACATATGAAGTTTTCAAAAGCATCGAACAAAATGGCCAAAGAAAAACTTACGTTTTTGTTGATTCATCATCTATGCAAAGTGGAGCAATGCACAATTGCAAAATATTTTCAATTGTTTTTGGAACAGCTCGAGAAACATCGAATCGGTCTGATAAACAAATTTCCATACATTTTTCGATAAACCTTGGAATGTTGGCAGCGGACAATTGCAAAGAAGTTCTGCAAAATGGAAAATTTTTGGATGAATTAAATGTTTCTTCATAACTCATCACGAGTATTTTCAAAACTTTCAAAATCTAAGTGCCAAAGTATAACAAAAGACTCTAATTTGAGTACATTTCCAGTATTTTCCCAGACATCACAGGAGAAATTCATTTCAGCGATATAATATATGCATAAAAAATTAAAAAAAAACAATAAATGAAGACAATGAATGATCAATTATCAATCAGTTTTTGAATACTTAAAATGTTTGATGTTTGATCATTCAGGCATTTAAATTGGTATAGTTATGAAAATTTTTGTTTGAATGAAGTGTTTTCCCAGTTCTTTACTCTTTAATCTTTGAACTCAAAATTTTATTATGTGCATTTTTAAATTCACAAATTGTAGTACTTTGAATTGAAAGTCTCAACTTTTCCAAATAAATTCGTTGCAAATCAAACTTTCAAAATCTCAAATTTCCAGTACTTAATGTCAGCATTCGAAAATTTTTTAAATCACCTAATACAGAAACTCGTCGTATTGTCGCTATCTTTATCTTTGTCGCCTGTCGTATTGTCCTATTGTAAAACCGGTTTTACAATACGACAATACAACAGGCGACAAAGATGGAAATAGCGACATACGGCGAGTTTTGCTGTACTCGAATTTGAAATTTCTAAAGATAAAATGTTAACACTTCCATGGAAAATCGCAAAATTTTCAACTTAAATTGTATTTCTTCTCAAATAAACAACTTGGAATAGAGTTCCAGTCAATTTTCTAAAAAACAAGGTTGCCAAAAATCATGAAAAATGATAAACTTGACCAATTTTTACGTCAACTGATGAGCATTCGAAAATGTTTTCAATTAGACGTGAAATCCAACATTCACAAACTCACGAAGTCAAATTGCAATGAGCTTCTTGCATAACAACCAACCAAACCGGAGTAAGCCTTTCATCCTGAATTGATGGCTGGTACTCGTACAAAGCGTTAATTATCTGAGCATTCAGCTGAGATGGCAAAGTCGTTTCCGAGGGCCTCGACAAAAACAATCGATACAAAGCTTGAAAGCAACAAGACTTGGCCTTCATGTCATTCAAGGTCATAATGCCCAACAATCTTTCACAAAGAGTCTGCAAATTATACAGAGAAAAGTTCATTCATCGCAAAGTTTTGCTAATAAAGTAAAAATCCATGCTCAATAACATTTATATAATTTTTTGCTGATATATTTTCATAAATTTACTCTAAAAATTTTGATCTTACATATTATACTGCCATCAAAATTATATTGAAGATTGTGAAAATTTTTATTGTGACCAAATTTGACAAATTAAGTTTTTAGTGTTTTATGTATAGGTACTCTAGCTTGGAAAAAAAATTACTTTGACGAAATTCTTCGGGAACTGATGAGCTATGTCTTCAAGCATCACCAAAGTGTGAAGAGCACTTGTCAAATGACCAGGTTGTGCAGCTGACTCCAACTGAGCCAAACAACTTTTGGCAACTTGTGATGTGGCAGGGTGACAAAGGGGAGGGTTGTCTCCCTTCATTAAGTCACTTTCTAGTGAAAAATATCATCATAATGAATATTCATCGAATCATGAAAAAGAAATGAAAATATGTAAAATCCATTACCTTTGAGAAGCATGCAAACACTTTTTTGGGCAGTTTTTCTAAGTCTGGGTTTTTCATGAACAGTAAAGGTCAAAATTCCATCAAGTATTTGCATGGTCGAGGGATTCGACCAAGCAGCTGGTTCTAGGGCTCGCAAGAACAAAGCAATGCAAGAGATGCACTATAAAAAATTAAACCAAGAAAATACAAAATTCAGTTTTTTATATTCGCCAGATACAAGTTAATTTTGGAATTATACCCATTCCAAAATCAGAAAATTGAGTATAAATCAGTAGAAAAAGTTGCAAACATAATTCAAGTGATTTTGCATTAAATTTTTTTTTTACAATGTCAACATTATCTTTTTATTTTTACTCACATGTCGCTGAATAAGAAAATTATCTGTCGAAGCATATCTGACTAATTTGTCCAGAAGCAGTTGGCTGGCTGCAGCAAATTGAAGTTTCAAGACATTCGATGGTACAGTTCTCAAAACCATACCCAGAAGTGACAAAACAGCCGCTAGTGCTTCTTCTGTTTCCGCTTTTTCAAGACTTGTCATCTATATAATAAAAAGTAAATCTTATCAGTTTTGGTAAACATAATTTTTTTTCAATTTTGCAGTAATAGCAACAGTTTTCAAACTTACGGCCACATGAGTATTTATGTATTTTAGCAAATATCTATAATTTTCGGAAACTTGAAAATATAATTACGAAGTCAACTAATTTTACAGACTTTTTTATCTGTTGGACTCCCTGATATTCTTTCACTCTCTTCATTGTTTCTTAGCTTTCAAATAAAAATATATTGCAAATACCAATGATGCGTAGTATTCCGTAGAAGATTCTGTTCCGCCATTTTCTTTAATGACTTCTGTGATCGCGGAAAGTAGAGCTAGCATTTCTTTGTGAAGGGCAGAACTTGATTGAAAGTGGTTTACGAATCTGAAAAAAAAGTTGATACACACATAAAATTTTGGAAATCAATTATATCAACTGAATATGATTGTATTTTTAGCGATTATTTTTTGAAAAATCGTTTTGATTCGGATAAATTAAATTTTTTAAAGACTTCAACAATACTTTTTTATTTCAATACTGAACTATAAAAAAAAGTTTTTTACACAGTAAAACCTTTTGAGTTTTTCCAAGATTTTTACAAATAAAAGCTTGTAACTGCGAACTTGTACAAAAATTTCAGTGGAATCATTCATTATTCATTTTGTAATATGAGCACGTCAGAATAAAACTGAGACTCTTCAGACTTGAGAGGAAAAAAGCGACTACTATCGTCCTGCTCTCTCACTCTTAAGGCAGTCTGCGTCTCACTTTCAATTTCTGAAGGTACTTGTCGCTTTTTTCCTCTCAAGGCTGAGGAGACTCGGTTATATTCTGACGTGTTCATGTTAGAAACAGTGATTTTGTAGAAAGATTTTTGGTGGACTGAAATTTTCCAACGCACCGGCTAAAAGATATGTTAGAACAACTACTCATGTCACTGGCATAAGTGTCGTATGTTTTGAAAGTCGAAGTGCCCCTATAAAAAGTACTCGTTTCTTCCTCTACTTCAGTTACGTCTTCCTCCATTTTTTCCCTTTCTCCAGCTTCTGGGCGCAGTCCCTGAATAGCATTGTGTTTTCTGAGTTTGTCTGCTGTAAGACTCGAAGAGCCTGAGAAAATCATAAAACACTGTTTGTATCAATCTTGCACAAATATATTATAATGGTTTCGACAGTTTCAAATATGAGTGCTGACTTTTTCTGGAGCTAGTTTAGTCAAAAAAATAAACATGAAATTCAGTGACAAGACAATAGCAAAGAACATTTATATCACATTATTGTCGATTTTTACATTTTGGGCACAAAACCATCTTTGTCATCGTTTGCATAAGTGCAAGAATTTTTCAACACATTGCAGGGACACAGAAATGTTTACAGTTATATTATCAGAGTCACCTGCAATTGGCCAATTTTTTATTCATACATCGGACTGGAAAATATCAGCAGAAAATGTGTGTTGGCATTCCCTAAAACCATTTTTGCGCAAAAATTACCTTGACCAACGTTTTCTTGAAAGAAAAAGTTTTTCGCATTTTCCCGATATTTTTTCGTCTCTGGATTCGAACTCGAGCTTTGGCCCTTGCGCCAGCGTTTCGCCTTTTTGCGACTGTTCAGCCGCGGTTTTATTTTGCCCATTTTGCGTCTTTTCGTTTATTATTTTCCAATGTTTTCCAAATCAACACGTGCAAAACAGAGACAAATTTCGCAGACTGGCAACTTCCAATTAAAAAAAAAATATATATATATATACCAATAAACATTGAGGTTATATTTCCTTCAAATGTGTCATGCATACTAACAGAGCAACACATAAGTGTGAAGTCTTCTTTTTTTCAAGTTGGCAGCTTTGGTCCACTTCACACTTCACGACCGCAGCAGCTGATTTTAATGCGCGCGCGTCAATAACCAGCAAACAACAACACTGCCTCAGTATGTAAATCAGTAAATGTCAAAATAGTCAACCGTTTACCGTCAACATCGTGAAAATCAAAATAAATTGTAAAAAATATTTAGTTTACGTTTTTGTCAACGCGTGAAAAACCAAAAATGTCTTCGGAAGAAGAGGACGACGAATTAATGGATATGGAAAAGATGCGGGACAAGATTTTAAGTCAAACGTCGGGAGATCGCATGCAAGTGAGCGCTTGGGACGACGACGACACGGGAGTCGAAGCGGGTTTAGATGCAAAGGGTAGATTTCCGTTTTTTTTTTCTCGAACACATAAACATCGATGTTTTTTTGAATTTTCATTATTTGTGCGAATCTCTCGTTTTTGTGCAAAAAATTGTCGCTCACGGTATGTGTTACAAATTGTAATTTACAATTCTAATTACGCGTGTATTTGTTGTGGAGTCATGTCTTTTATACAGTTCTATCGTATTTTCAAAATAGAGTGTAATGTAATGTACAGTAAAAAATTTAACAATGAATTGTTCAACTTTTGACTTGACTTGAACTTGAGTTTTCAGTGTAAGTTAACATGAGTCGATTAGTTATTGAATAAAACTGTCATGTGACCTCTCACATGAAATTCTTAGCATTCCATATCATTATTTTGTTACTTTTGCTATTTGTATTAAAATTTGACTTACGGAAATTTTAAATCTTACTTTTGATTCTGAACATTTTTTCAACCTCATTAAAAAATAATATAAAATTACAAATATACAATTAAAAAACAAGTTATAGTAACCCCAGTTGAGAAATGAGTTATTTTCTCGAGCTGTTTTTTAAAACTTCCAGAACCAGATGAAAAAGCTTTTTTAAAGGCTGCTGAGCATGGACAGTTGGATAAAATCATAAAAATGCTAGCGAAGGACAAAAAGTTGTTAGAATGCAGAGATAAGGATGGTTATACAGCAATGCACCGAGCATGTTACGGCAATCAAATTACAGTTTTAGAGGTAACACTTTTTCAGAATTGTATCATATTTTGTTCCACTCACTTTGGTAGTCCAGAAAAAATTTTCAGTCCGAGTATCAAAATTTATGTTAAACCCTATTTCCACTCTATGGTTTAAAAATTTTTTCTCTCAAATTGATGTCTTAGAGCCAAAAAAATTTTTCAGGAATTAATTTGATTTTTAATATTTTTCATTCTGTTCAGCCTTTTCACCCAAACCCACTCATTGAATAAAGTACGTTGAAAAATAAAAAATTTTCAAAATCAAATCAATTCTTCAATGTTTTTTGTCACAGTATTTGTTAAAAATGGGAGCCAGAGTCGACAGCAAAACAAACGATGACTGGCAGCCCTTGCACTCAGCTTGTTGCTGGAATAACGTAGAATGTGCAGCGATGCTAATATCCCACGGCGCGGACATAAACGCGAGAAGCAAAGGAAACCAAACCCCTCTACACTTGGTTTGCTCGAGTTCCCACAACTCCCCAGCGTTACAACTCTTCCTTTTGCACCACGACATCAACCCCACCATCGTAAATTCCAGCAACGACACCCCTGAAATGGTGGCCAGGCGCAGTGGCATATACTATCCACTTTTTGAAATGATCGAACCTTGCCTGAATGATATATACGGCCAAAACCTAGACTGATTACGGCAAGACTAGAAATTCCAGCTCAACTATTTTTAAAAAATCATGCATTATATACACAATAATTTAGAGATTAGGGATTCGATACAAATCGACTCCAGAAGGTTTTCCATTTTCCATTTATTATCGAAAATAAGATGTATTCTACTATATGTAAAGTGTTTTTAGGCGATTGAAAATTTTTTTATTACAATATTTAAACGTTGGGAGTATTATGTACAGATGCACAAGTTGTAATAATGACGAGAACAATAACTGCAACAATTGACAGTGTGCTTTTTTTCCATTCACACTGCTGCCTGCAAGCTCCGTTTTTCATCACACTTTATTTACATCGTAAAAAATCTTTGGCGTGATAAAGCTCGTTTTTGCCTTAACGACGAATAATGCTTTTTTCACTCGATATTTTAGTTTTGTTCGGCATGAAAATGGTACAATACAAGGCAAAATGAAGTAAATAAGTACAGATCAGACAAGCGAAACGAAAAGTCAAGAAAAGCTACGATATACAATATAGACGAGGAAAAATGCAACTACTATTCTATTTACGTTTCCCTTCTTCAATTTTTAAATATCGTTTAGCCCTAGGCACATTTTTCGGTTTGCTTCACTCGACTATAAATATAAACTTCGCTTTGCCTTATAGTGTCGAATAAGAAGCGTTTTGTCTGATGTACAGTTTTTCAATAAGTAACCTGTGCAATATTCAAGTCGTGAGTGCCTCGGTAAAATGGTAACACGAAAATGGGACTAAGTACTACGGTAATTGTTCGTAACTATCGATTACATTCCTTTCGCGGTATTCGACAGTCAAAATTCACAATTTGATAAAAAGTATCGAGAAATGGCAAGAAACAGGCTCCCTCCCTAAATTCACTTTGGCCTTTGGCCTCCCTCCCTAAATTCACTTTTAAATTGAGCTGTCGACAAGAGAAATGTCGCTTATTCATTTATCGCTGTGGACAAAATCTTGCGAAAATTGAATACTGCGAAATATGCCTGTAACGAATAACTACAGGTGTGAAAATATACATTACGGAAAAAGTTGCTCAACTATCACAAGGAATTTGCGATCAGAAATCACGAAATTAAGTGAAATGATCAAGTACAACAGTCGGTGCGCGAGGCAGAGATTAAACGAAGAGAATCTTGACGGAGTCAACAATATCACTACTCAAGTGGGATGATTATACAAGAAAATCAACCGTACTAGTACGCTATGCGCCAAAGGGTCGCAAAACACGTTTATGCCCTACCTTATCAGAAATTAGGATTTTTTGTGCTTGTCAGGTGGGCGGAAAATCGCCGTTTGTGCCCTAGGGCGGAAAATTGCGGTTTTTTTTTTACCGAAAAGTTTTGGAAGTTGATATACATAAAGTTAATATTTACTTCGTTGGTTGATATATATATATATATATATAGTTATACTTTCATGAAAAAGTTTCTCCGAATATCTTCGTGAATATTATTTTCTTTATAAAATGGATCTTGCCCTAATTCTGACATCGCAAGCCCGCAAAATCTAAATTTCTTACACGGAAAGGGCACAAAATTATGTGCGTAACTCGGGCGGAAAGAGGTATTGTGCCTTCATGTTAATTTTCAGCTCTCGCCTATGGCTCGGGCTAAGAAATTACCACTCGGGCACAATACCTCCTTTTCCGCCCTTGATACACAAATACCTATTATCGGCTCCGTCCAGTGGGCGGAAAAGTGCGTTTCACGACCCCGTGATAAATAAAACTAACTTAAGTGTAAAAATGACCTTGGGTGAAGATCTGGCAGTAAAGAAAAAGCAGTACACTTGCCGAAAAACGTTCAAGACAATGTCAAACCCGCGTCCTTGGCCATGCTGTAGAAGGCGCTATCTGTTTTTTCAAGTAATTTTTCAGGTGAGTCGAATTCGATGATGCGCCCTTTATCAAGGACGATTACCCTGGAAAATAGTCAAGATTGAAAATTCAAGTTTCGTTTTCTTTCGGTTTTCAATAATCTATTTAATTTCAGATAAACGCACCTGTTAGTATCCATAATGGTGTTAAGTCGGTGAGCTATAGTTAATACAGTGCACTCTTTAAATTCTTCCCTGATGGTTTTTTGAATTAAATCATCGGTTTCCAAATCTACGGCCGCGGTCGCCTCGTCCAGTACTAAAATTTGTGTTTTTCTTAGTAGAGCGCGTGCGAGACAGATCAACTGTCTTTGTCCGACGCTCAAATTTTCGCCCCCTTCCGAGACCTCGTGAAAAATTCCGTGCGGCAAACCTAAAATCGAATTATTATACATATTATATTTATATTTATCGAATATATTACACATGGGTGATTCCGTTGTAACTATCATATACGTGTCTTTTCAGGTTTGGAAGAAAATATTCCAGTTTCAATTCGAAACAATGCATGATTACAATAAATATATGTTTATTCTACAGATAACAAGCAAAACATGGATCCAATATTACCGAACTAATTAAAATAAATACACATTAGTATTGAGAATAACCGTGGCATGTCCTCGAGCACGATTTCCAGTGAAATGTATATTTATTTTATAAAAACGAGAATTACAATTCATTGTTTGATCCACATAACTTCAAGCTGAATGGAAACGTTCTATTTCACGCGAAATCGTGTCATATATTTTCATTCGTCAATGCACAAACCATGTTTTAACTTTGTCCATGCGTTCTGCGATACATCATTCGTTAGTTTATTCTTTACTGATAGCTAATAATTTGAATGATGTTCTCAGAAAAACAAAACATACTTGTGATGAACGACTATGACTCAAATTTTTTCGTTTCATTAAACAATTTAAAGTTGTCTTTACCTATTATAGAGGACGAAAAAGATAAAAAAACAGTGTGTCACGAAACTTCGTCTCAGTACCGTGGACCTCTGTATTTTGAATGCAATTCATTTTTTTTTTCTTCATAAAATTTGATACATTTCTTGTATCTTTTCCGAAACAACTCAGAACTTTTTTTGGATAGAGCTACCATTCTGTAAACATCAAAATTCAAAGCTTTTTAAGTGAAAATGTCAGTACCGTGGCATTTCTGTTTTTTCAACAAATCGATCATCGTTTTATATCGATCAAAGTTGATATGGGAAAAAAATCAGAAAGATAAGTGTTTATTAACGTTTTCCTTTCGTTCTCAACAGATTGTCATCCAATTTTCGGAATCACCCAAACAATTTTTGCACATATATTATTTCCAAGAAGTCAATTACAGAGAGGTCTGTTTTTTATGTGTGCACGATTCGACTTTTATTTCAAGATATTGTTTGTTTACAAAAAACCTTTCCAATGAATAACAGTTTGCAATTTTTAAGACTGTGAGAAATGATTGAAAAGGAAAATTTTTTAATCATTGTTGCATCAGAGTGGTACTGTAACAGCGACGTTTGATGTACATTGTATAATTCGGATTTGGTAAAACTTGTAGTAAAACTACTTTGGGACTGAATTTTGTAATATATATAATTTCCACACAAAAAATATAATGTCCACACAAAAAAGGTAACCACAATTTTTTGGACACATTCATAATTAAGAAAACTTTCAAACCTTATATGACAGTTACAACGGAATCATCCACACATCTTTAATTTTCAAATTCTGGCATCTAAGCATTGAATATCGGAAAACCGAATACGCGAGCAAATGAAACGCTTACTCTCCACAAAGGTCTTAAGATGCGCGTGAGCGAGGGCGCGCCAAACGTCCTCGTCGGCGTATATGCTGAAAGGGTCAAGGTTGAGCCTGAGGCTGCCAGAGAACAAAACAGGGTCCTGGGGTATGATGGTGAGCCGAGAGCGGAGGGCGTGGAGGCCGATGCGGGAGATGTCAACGCCGTCGATGAGGATGCTCCCACTGGCGGCCTCGATGATGCGAAAGAGGGAGAGGGTCAGAGAGGACTTGCCTGCGCCGGTTCGGCCGACGATGCCGATTTTCTCACCGCCCTGGACGACGAAGCTCAGCCCGTCGAGCACCAGGTCCAGGCCTTCTCGGTAGCGCACCCTGTACTCCCGGAACTCGACGCGGCCCGTCGCGGGCCACTTCTCGTCCGGCTCCGTCTCGCTTATTTCCCACGGCGCCTCCTGGGGCGTCTCCCCGTACTCCTTGATCCGCTCCACCGCCACGATGTTCGTCTCCACGTCCGAGGTCATACGCACCAGCCAATTCAGCGTTTGCGTTATCTGCGATTGTTTTCATTAATTATGAAAAAGTGGGATTTGCCATTTTTTTGAAATAGTGTGAAAAATTATCACGCAAGGCTACGTAAATGTTGTATCGTTTCGGAGAATTTTTTTACAGTTTTTTGAACTTTCAAAACCTGAATTTTTTCGAGGCTTTTGAAAACTCGGAACAACTCGAAACTCGTGAAACACTAGATAGCTATGGGACACGTGACAATTATTACATTAGGAATAATAAATGTGGATTAGGACTTACTTGCAATGCATAGCTCACAGACAAGCCAACGATGCCCTCGTTTATGCTTGCTCTGCCAAGAACAGCAAAAAGGGCCGAGAAGAAAATGATCAAATTGCCGACCATTTCAAGCCGGACGGCCAACCACCTGTTGGCGATGATGCTCGGGTAATAGCACAGTTGATTGAAATCAACCTTGCTCTCGGACTCCTTAATGAACCTTTTTTCCACTCCATAGGCGCGTATCGTTTGAGCCCCTGAGAAAAAGTCATAACATAGCATCCTGAAAAATGATCATGAATATCCTTGGAAGGTTGAAAATAAGAATGTAGATATTGTTTCATACCCGTGACGGATTCGCCAAAATGCGAATAAATAGGGGATCTGGATACGGACTCCAAGCGCTTGAGCTGGCGCGATGTCGCGACGTAAAAGCGTTGGATGAAATAGTAAACAAAGCCTATCGGTAAAATAACGCATACGAAAATCGGCGTGCTGTAGCTTATGACAACGAGGGTCGCGAGGACCTGCAAAATTTCGAATTGGCGTTTTTCAAAAAAAAATACCCCTCGGAAATAACAGCATTGGAAAAGGCAAGAAAAATGATGACTGCGTGAGAGTAATGACAGAGCGACACGAAAGCACATTTTACACGTGTATGCATAAAAGCAAGTTCGAAAGCTAGGAACCTAGCAAGTTTCCATTCGACTGCAGGGACGTTTTGTTCGCGCCTGGAATAATTTATGTACGAAATTGCTCGAAAAATTACATTAGACGCGTTTTTCAAAAATGTATATTACATTAAATTCGATAATCGCAAAGTAAAATCATTTTTAAATGTTGTACAAACAAAATTATGTAAATCGTTCTATTTTTTGGGAGTTTCAGTTCTGAAAGTTCGGGAATTCGTAAACGTAAATTTTGGAATCAAAATCATGGAAAAATTTTTCCGGTGTTCAGGTGGATTTTAAAATGTCAAAATTTTTCATTTTGAGCATTTGGTAGCCAGAGTTAGAAATATAAGGAACGCTAGCTGTAACATTGAAAAATTCACAAATTACAATATCTGAATCGGTATATTTCTTGGCTCCGACATTTCGGAAAATGTAAAAATAGCAAAACTTCGAGTTACGAAAATCAAGTCCTACATTTTTATGTTACGAACTATAAAATTTCGAGTTGTACTATTTTCTAAATTAAATCTGCAATCTAGGAAATTCGAAAGTCACACAATTCTGAAATAACTAATGTCAAATACAAACAATTTGGATATTTGTTCAAAACTTTCACAACCCAACAGAAACGATATCCCCAATGGAATCGTTGAAGCAACAATATATATAAATTTCTAAAAATAGTAATATAATAATAAAATGCCAAATTTAAACAGGCTAGGTCCAGAGAGAAAAAGATTTCGCCCTAATATAAAAAAAAAAAAAAAAAAAAAACGCACCGAAAAGAAGAAAGAAAAGACAAAAAAAAAAACAGCACACCCCCCACACAACCGTACAAAAGTTAGTGCTCTCCACAAAAGCGTTATTCCACAGTATAAAGGGGTAAAACCAAACATTCGGACACAATTATACAAGTGCCTACCTGCTACCTTCATTTCTCCCTTTTTTGTTTCATTTTTTAACTAATATTGTACTCGATTCAACGTGAATTGCGTATGATGAATGCGCGCGCTAAAATAAAAAAGGAATACGAAAAACGAAAGATAGATGTGGAAATCGGGCAAAGTGAGGGACCTTGTTTTTTACCTCGAACGAGCAATAGATGCTATCGGATATTTGTCCGGGGAGAGAAGTGTCGATGACGTCGACGTCCTTGGCAAAGCGGGCTATAATGCGACCGACGGGCGTCGTGTCAAAGAACACCAAAGGGGCCCGCATCACACCGCGCAACAACACCAAGTGTATTTTACATGCCGCGTTGCAGCAGCCTAGGCCCGGGGTCAGCTCCAAGGCCCAGCTCGCCACCGCTACAACACACGCCATTTTTTCTCCCAATCTTTTGACCCCTTTTTTTACCCCCAAAACATCCAAATTTCTTGCATCATCATTCGTCTCAAGAAATCTTGGCCCCCTCGCCAATTTTGCATGCATTCGCGCGAAAATAGAAGTTCAGAGAGTCTAGCGAATTCAAGATTCGAAATTCCCGGTGTTCGCCGATTAATTTTTTTCGAAATGCAGGATTTTACAGGTAAAATGCAGGAATCTAAAAATTTTTATTTTGAAGATGCAGGTTGAAAAATGTATTCAATTTTCTGAAAGTCTTGTACATGTGAAATGTGTCAGTTTTTGAAAAATGTCGTGACTTTGGGTACTGATTTAAATTCATGTTTCAAATTTGATAGTTCATTCGCAACTCTTCAAATTTTGATGAAATCTAAATTCCCCGAGTAGATCTACTTTTTCTCTGAAGCTGTCCGAAATTGTGAGCAAGTTTAAAAACTCGGTCTAGCACAAGATCTGAAAATATTCAATTTCTGAATAGTTTTTCCCTGTTTTTTTTTTTTTAAGCTAAAATTTCGGTGTTCAACGAGTTTCCGATTTCGCAGTTTGCTAGACACCCTGAAAGCAAGCAAAGAGAACAATCGGGAGCATTCCCAAGCGCAGGCCATATTCGAAAAATGACTACAACTTGACATGAACGTTTTGTATAATTGTGTCCGTGGACTGATTCGCCAAGGGGAAACGTTACAAAAGCCAAACTAAAAAGTGGAAATGTACTTTGGCAATCCAAAAGACGTGTTAAAATGTGCTCGGGTGACACTTTTGTTGCACGGAATGGAAATCTCGCATTTGCCGTCGTACAAAACGCGACGAGTGATTGAGAATCATTAGTCGGAAACATTAACAACACGTGAAACACCAACAGATTTCCAACCTCGTTTCGATCATTTCTAATTTAAAAACTCGCAAGTTCTCCGTCAATCTTCAATAATGTACAATTTTTACTACAAATTTTCATAATTCCATAAAAACGAATCTTCGTGATTTGGATCGAAATTCCGTAACACATGTATTCATTTTGATGGAATTTTCAAAACGAAAAATCCGTCAATTAAAAAAAAAAGAAGTCATTATTCTCTATGTACTAAGGTCTGTACTATCTTAGAAAAAAATGAAATAAAATAAACTATGCATTCAACTATTAAACATTGAAAATTTCCGAATTTCTAGGCTTTCAAACTTAATATTCACACACACAAAATCAAATTCAAACATTTGGCTCCAAGTATCAAATTCTTCTCTTCTATTTTGTGAACCCTCAAATCTTCAAAATGTAGCGATTTCTTGATTTTTGAATTTACGATGTCTAGTAACAATCCTCGTAATTTTCAATTTGGAAGCTCCGAAGTTTCCAATGTTTAAATTTTGAAATCAATATTTCCAGCCACTAATTTAACCAAGCCAGACCTTGGAACTTTACTATTTCCCTCAATTTCAAAGATGAAACTTTTGAATGCAAAAATTCAGAGATTAGAAATAACGAATCAAAGTTAGAAATCCACGTGTGTCCACGTTGCCTCTGCAAGACCGGAGCGTGACAAGCAACATATCGTCATTACTTCATCGTACAAATATCATGGTACAGTGTATAGAATAATGTATAGATATTGAGTCTCAATGAATGTCATACCCCGAAGAAACAAGTCATCCAAGCGCGTAGGTTTTGGGGTATAATATTATCGACCACGTCGACGTCTTTGCCGAGCCGATTTAGAATACGGCCAACGGGCGTGGAATCGAAAAAACTCATCGGACTCCGGAGAACTCTCTGTATGATTAATTCGAAAAGTCCTCGGGAGGCTATTATCGTTCCTTTCGCCAACAAAAGTGATACTAAAAGTGTCATCACGCCTAAAACAATTGTGCGTCATTATAGTACACATCAAACGGTACAACTGAATCTACACTGAATCGTTTTGTGAATTCCCTCCTTTTGCTTGTAACAACTACCGTTCTAAGTTCAACACCAAAATCTACAAAATTCGGAGCATTAGTTGGAAAACCATGAGGTTACGTACGCTCCGTTCCAAGTTTTTCACGAGTTATACACGTGAAAGGGTCACTCGGAAAAAAAAGAAAACAATGGAAATTCACCATCAGTGTGAAAAATTTTAACTTTGACCATCTTTATTAGTATATTATTTTTACGGACGGTCTATTTGAATAGCAGAAAGAATAATCAAACAATCGGTCCATTTTTTATACAACTTTAAAAATTCTGCAAACTTCGAAAATTCTAGAATTATATGGGTTTTTGTCAAAATTACCTAGAATTTTAGGCACTTGCTATCCTTTTGCAGAGGACCTGCAAATTTTTAACTTCTAATCTGCATCTATCTGACGACGACCCAATAAATCATCGAAAGCTCGAATGTCAACGCTGATACGGTCAATTTCCATTATTAAAAAAAAATTGTTATTGGGACCAAGGCAATGTACCATTGGTGGAACACCAAGGCGGGCTAGAAAAACCATGATTCAGGCTGACACATTTCAACAATCCAGTTGTGACAGTCAAATTTCCCATGTCCGAGTCATGAAAAGCTTTTCCGAAAAATAAACGCGAGTAGTTTCCGATGACTGGGACATCGGAAATCAAATCATTCACGAGCGAATTATTTGGAGCCAGGGGTAAAAACATTGTCACTGAAAAATAATCAACAATCCTGATGACTGTTAATGTATAATGATTGGAGTCGTGAGATTCGTGGGGATAATCTCACGTACCGATGCGAGGCAAAAGAGCCAAGCTCTAAAAGTGGGCGGCATGACGTTGTCGACAACGTCAACGTCCTTCCCAAAACGATTCAATATTCGGCCAATGGGGGTGGTCTCGAAAAATCCGACCGAGGTTCGCAGCATCCCGAACAAGAGCCTCGAATGCAGCTGCTCGCTGCATCTCAGGCAACCGACATTCAATGCTAATAGCGCGAGTATCACAAAAGTCGCTGAAATTAATGCAATCCATGGGTGCGTCGCGAAATCAGACCTGGGTCGTTCTAGGTCCCATTTTCAGGTAAAATCATGCAATTTGGCGGCTTTAAGAGAGGCAATTTTTTGCAATGATTTCGTTATTAAAATCGTCAGTCTAGACGTTTCTGAAAAGAATTCGTATAATTTCCATATATTTTTGGACTTTCAATTTTTCACATTTATGATTTTTAAATACTGACTTGAAAATTTTTTATCTTTGAATCTTCAAATTCTACTAAATAAAGTGGTAATTTTTGAATACAAATATAATTAACTGAATTTTCATCGTGCCAAATTACACTCGAAAAAATTATTCGCAATGATATTTCTTTGAGAACGAATAGGAGAGATTTTCCAAAAAATGTGTATTTGTTATGAGAAATATAGCCGAAAATAGACCAAACCGACCGCGGCGAAGTTTGAAACGCACCCTCTGAATTCTGTGTTGATTTTTTGTTTCTAATTCTACGTAAAACTTCAAGTCAAAATGAATTAGTCTTGTTTTGTGGACTATATAATAAAAGTTAATTTCTAAAACTACTTTTGGTCAAATTGTTATTCAAACAATTGTAAAATTTTGTTCGTTGATTTTTTACGAAATTTTAAAAATGTACAGTAGGTGCTTTTTTATTCATATACTATTCTCACTTAATTCAGTAAAATGAAAAAAAATCACTGAAAAGTGAATTTCAAAACATGACAATTAAATCATCAGTTATCGAAATTTGTTGAAAAAATTCAAGACTTCTTGAACCTGAGCACAGTTTTACATACATGAATAATATTTTCATAATTTTTTCATTTTCAAAATTAGTGAAACTATCAATGAATACAATGTATAGATATGACTGAAGGTAACTGAAACAAGTCTTGAATTTTAAAAAATAAATTCGGTGCATGATCTTCTCAAAAAGAACAAAAATGAACGAAGAAAGATTCGAATTTAAACAAACAAGAAAGCACACGACATAATTTATTGAAAATCACAAAATGTGATGTCAAAAATGAACCAGTTCACTGGACCTGATTAAATCAACGACTTGTGACACTCTCAACTACGCTATTCTATCAAGGCAATGTGGAAGACACGTGAATTCCTAACGTTGATTTTTAATTTATGGTAAAAGAAAATGTTAAATTTAGAATAAATAATCAACTGAGTAACGTTTCAAGATCAAAAACAAAATCGTGAGTTAATTTTAATAGACTCAAATTTATAAAACTGCGTTCGAAAATGTTCTTTCCTTCAACACGCTGAAATTTGAACATTTCGATTTCGACATTCATGTCAAAAAACCGAAAAATCCCAATAAAGTTTTTCCGTGTTTTTTGTGCTCTGTTAGAACTGATGAAATTTTTCAAAATTTTAACATTAGAACTCATGTATTTTCTACCACGATCACTGTTAAAATCAACTCATGTTTTTGTACCCCAAATTGGAATCTTATACCTTACGTAATTAATAACTAATATAAAACTTTCTTTTTCGTTAGGTTAGATATCCTTAGGTTTTCCATATCGCCTTAATAATAAGCTCTATGATATTGTAAAAAAGGGTTTCGAAAAAATCGTTCCAAACGACAGAACATAAAATCGAGACACATGCAAGAGATGAACGAGAAATCTGACAAATCGGAACGGGGTCAAAATTCTTGGTGTTAATCTTCCATAAGCTTGATTTTCGTGATTTCTGCTTTTCCGAGTCAACAGTCATCGCAAATCACGCGACAATCGCATAATGAACAAATGAAGGACACGTGGCTTTTGATAGTATGCAAGAAATGGTTGCATGTCTGAGGTAAAAAACAAGCTAGGAATGTGCGATACTAAGAAAAGTATTTATACCCGAAACCCAAAATTATTGGTATCTGATTTAGAAACAGAATTATTCAGTTATTTCACAAAATTTTTGTTTCTGGAATTTTTGATGATTTAAACATCCATCGATCGATATTTTAAATATTTTAATTCAATAAATACAAAACTCGGTCTGAAACCCCGATATTTCAAAACGTTAAAAAATATTCAAATTTATCGACTCGAATCGAAAATCCAAAAAAATTATAACGCTGCTTTTTGATACACATCGGAGACTGGTAAAAAAATATATTGTCTATCCATTTTTTTCAAATTAATCAAGATCGAAATGTTTTTCCCTTTTTGTGAAAAACAAAAAAAGGAAGAATTTTTGTATTTTTATATTTGATATTAAAAATATCGACGCCGATAAAAAAATATGCGATTCTGGAGATTCTCGTATCGCGCATTTCTAGAATTAACGTTGCTTTTGGTGCAAACTATGGGTTTTGTCTATAGGTGATGAAGAATAGTTTTGACTGACCTTGACCAAGTCCGAGAGCCCCGTAAACGCCTAGGTACATCTCTCGTTTCGAAGGCACGGCCGTCCCATTAACGACTGTCCCATTGTCATTGGACCAAACGCTCAGCCACACGTTCGAACCTATGCTGAATCCCTGGAATATCGCGTTCGTAACGATAGTCGCCACCGTTAAAATCCAACCGATGGATTTTAAGTAGTGCGAATACACTTTCCACTTGACCTGAAAAATAATTGCATTTGCATATTTCAACTTCCATACTTCACTTAAAGAAACGGACATCGTAAATCATTTATTTCAGTTATTACGAGTAAAATTATTTAGTATACTCACACTTCCAGTTTCTGTTTTCTCGATTTCGATGAGTTTTTTCCCAGTTTTCCCTTCCATTTCCTTTTCCCTGGCGCTGTTACTTTGCAAAATAGAATCCGACCGCTGACTTTCCACGGAATGATGCCTATAAATTATGCAGTTTTCATCATTCCAACTCTTTTTTGATTTTTGAACATGAGTTTTTGAACTTGAAACGACTCGACTGATTCATTTTCAAGTTTTGGAATTTTCTGCTCAACCAAGATGTTGAACCAAACCATAAAAGAATATTAAAACATTTTTTTATTGTCTAGAGTTGAACTCGAATAATGATTTTCTATTTAAATAAAACCTATAACATCTTTTTTATATTTTTTAGTCGTCTTAAAATTTTGTCATTTCTTAAATTTACGCAAATCACATTTGTTATTTACTTGGAATTAGTTGACCCGTCTTTCAAAATTAAAAATTAGATGTGTAACAATATGAAAATCTGAAAATTGAATTATTTTAAAAGTTAGAAAAATGTCAAGTCGTTCTTAGTTTTCGTTCTGACGACCATATTCACGAAAAAAAAAAAAAAAAAAAAAAAAACAACTAAAAGACAACAAAACTTTAGCTGTAAATAATTTTTGGATTCCCCAACAACCTGTGCAACGACCCATTCAGAGACCTCTTGTCCGATCCTGATTCGCTAACGCTGTTGGACTTTCTTGACCTGGATTCGTTCAATTTTTGTTCTATATCACCAACTGATAATTCAAGGCGTTGTTTAATTTCGTTCAAATCGTCTTCGGGTTCATCCCTTTCCACAGCTGCATAAATTTTCGAATGTAATTAAAATTATAAAAAACTTCAGGCTCTACCAGAGAAAAACGAGATAAAATATTTTTTCCAAGGGCACATTATTACCATTTTTTTCATTTGCTGTTCACATTGTCGAGTTTCAAGATTCTCTTGTAAGACAAAAATTCTCAGGCACTAATCTAGAGTTAATAATTCAGCACAAAAAACAAGATAATCGTAACTCTACGTAAACTACGTACCACAGTATAGAAGAATACGATTGCTTTTGTATAGACTTACGGTTTCCGACTTGGAACCATGAAAAAAAATGTAAGAAGGCATTAACACAAGAGGAAAAAACAAGTGAACGAGACACTGAGAAATTGTACAATAAAAACCAAAGAAAAAAATACAATAAAAAAAGATTGTCTAGTTATTTGAAAATTAAATTCGATTATCTTCCAGTAAATTAAAGTAAGTAGGTTTTATTACGATTCTAACAAGTTTCCAAAAGTTTTGGGAAAAAACTTACCGAACATTAAAAAAAAAAGCACTAAGCGAATACCGACTAGAAAATTTTTCGGTTCGCTAGACACTTTGAAACGAAAAAAAAAAATACAATTACAAGAAAAAAGTAAGCAATATACCTTCTTGAAGATATTGCACCAAGAAATCAGCAAAGGCGCCCTTTTTGTCGAGCAGCTCCTTGTAGGTGCCGCTTTCGGATATTTCGCCGTCCTTCATGACGAGAATGTTGTCAACTTCGGGCAAGTAGGTGATGCCGTGGGTCACGAGAAGCCGAGTCTTTCGCTTGAGTATACCGTGGGGCCCGATGACGTTCTCGAAGATGTGCTTGCCTACGTGCGAGTCGACCGCGCTCAGCGGGTCATCCAAAAGGTAAATGTCCGAGTTGCTGTAAACTGCGCGTGCCAATGAAACCCTCTGTTTTTGTCCTCCTGATAAATTTATTCCCTTCTCCCCGATCTCGGTCTCATCTCCGGCAGGCAGCATCTTCAGGTCGGATCCAAGGGCGCAGCCCTCGATCACGCGATCGTACAATGATTTGTCGAGATATTTCCCAAACAACACGTTGTCTTGCAAGGTTGCGTTTTGGATCCATGCTTGTTGTGACACATATGCGATGGAACCCTGGAAAACAAATCTGAGGTTAGCGTTCATTTTTCGAATTCGCTAAAAAACTGAATCAAAGTTCATACTTGCAATTTGGCATGGCATACATTTCTTAACGAGTGCAGAAGGAGCTTTTTTTACGAATGTGAAGTTTGCTAGTCGAGCCGGAGACGAATTTTGCAATCACATTCGTTAAAAAAGCCCTTCTGTACAAGTTGAGGACTATATTTTCTCCAACAACGTGGAGAAAATGCGACTTTTGACGTTTTGAGCCGTGGAGAAAATAGCATTTTCTCCTCGGGGTTGGGAAAAAAATTATACCATACGAAGTATTCATTACTTTGGTGTTGACTCTTCCGGAAATTTTCTCCATTTCCCCCAGCACCGCCGATATAAGGGAGCTTTTGCCTGAACCCACGGTCCCGACTACAGCGACAAGTTGGCCAGGTTGCACTTTCAAGTTAATATTACGCAGTGTCGGTTTCTCCATGGCTTCTTCCCCATCCCACGTGAAATTTCCACGCTCGATGATGATTGGACAAACTGAAAATACAAAACTTTCATGAATTTCAAAATAATCGAGCCACTGACAAGCTATTCACTTTCAATTGAAAATACGTTTTTTCTCAGTCCTTTCTGAATTTTCAAAACCAGCAATATTTTCAAGACATGTACATTTAATTTTTTATTTCAATTTTTTCCATCATTACCGGTACACAATATGGAAGCAGAAAAATGATGATACCTTCACTCTGATCATGCTGTACATTGTTAGGGTCAAGCTCCTCGGAATTCATAAACTTGTTGATTCGCTTCATGGAGACTGAGGCCTGAACGACGTTGCTGATCATCATCGGCAGCATGGACAAAGGAAAACGCAGAATGTTGAACAAACTAAGGGAGACAAAAGCTGTTGTGCTGTTGAATTTGTTGCTGTCGCTGACCATAACGTAAGTGGCGAAAGAGACCAAGGAGACGAGAAAAGGTGCACAAGACCAGATGAATCCAGTTCCGGCGTTAAAGTAAGCAGCTTCCTTCAAGACCTGGATCTCCTTGTTACGGATTTTGAGGATTTGCTGCTCGAACGAGGGCTCCCAGGCGTAGAGTTTAAGTACCTAGGACAAATTGAAGAAATTAAAATCGAGAACGAGAAATCGACTCGTTGAGCCTAGTGATATAACGTGGACAAACCTTGATGCCACTGAGAACCTCGTTCATGAGCTTGACGCGCTCGTCCTTGCTCTTCATTTGACGAATCTGCAGGTTCCTGACCTTGCTGGCGAGCCAAGCGTTGAGGGGTATGAGGATAATCATGACGGCGAGGCCAGCGAAGACCGAGGGGCCCAGAATGTCCCATAAAAAGTAAAGTGCCAAAGCTATTTGCAGCGGCGCCGACCAGATCATATTGACGTAAGCCGTCACGTCCATGAACCTTTGGGCGTCAACCGACATCAAATTGACGATTTCGCCAACCGTCGATTCTTTCCTCGCAACGTTTGACAACCGCAGAGCCTTTTTGTATATTGCCGCGATCAGGGCCGTTCTTATGCGCAGGCCCACCAGGAACATTCGGTTGAAATACTGAGACAGCACCAAGGTCTGAATGACCGCGACCAACAGCAGTATAACAGCGTATAAATATCCCCTCCACGTCGGTTCGTCGCTCGAGACGAATGCGATGAGCAGTCTGAGAAAACACATTCGTCATGGAAATACACACGGATGAAGAAGTTTTTTATGAGTGAGTATCTTGATACTCACCGAAGAATTTGCGGACTGATGAAAGTCATAATATCTTGAACAAACTTGAGCAGGGCGCCGAACAAAAATGTCGGCCCAAAAGCTCGGCACAAGGGCATCAAAATCGAAGCCAATTTCTTCTTGGGTCCGTTATTCAGCTCCACTTGACCCGACGATTTACGGAACGTCGCTTTTGTGGCATCTTGGTTACTGCAAAATTTAGCTTTACATTTACAGTGCAATACAAACGAATTCGACCGAAATATTGACCAACGAAAAATGGCGAGTTTGCTCCTTACCTACTACACCAGATCCAAAACTGCCTTCGTCAGCACAGATTTTCACGCAATTTTTAGTTTTACCGTTTATATGGATTTTGATGTTCGAGATTGTTGGTTACTCACTTGCAGTGTTTGAGTCGTTTGTTCCAGTGTTTCTCGAAGCGCGGCACGATTTCGGAGGCCAGATCCTCGGCATTCATGGACCATAAGTCTTGTGTTTCGAGGGGCCTTTTGAACCCTTTCCAGGCTAGGGAGTTGAACCACGAAAACGTGATCTTCGAGGGAAACGACGCGCTCTCCTCCGGGCATGGTCTCTCCACCGGCGGGTATTCCGAAAATTTTGGCTCCGCGTCCACCAGGAAGTTTAGCAAAAATATCACAACTACTACAACGTAGTAGATCAAGTACGATATGACTTTGTACGACGACAAGTCTTCCTGTAAACACACATAAATGCATGTTACTGGACATCTCATTTGTAAAATCAAGAGACTTTTAAATATAACTGTGTTGATTTTTTGGATAACTTCGAAAAAAGTGGCTTTTCTTCAATAATTTCTCTATGTTTCTGTATGTTAAGTATATTAAATAAATATAAATAAGGTTACTGTCCCGTAGAATAATAAATTTCACAAACACAGATTCAAAGAACAGCACTCTCACATTGTTCATAAAAATACTCCGTAAGTGTACAATTCCGCAGAGGACGAGAGATAACCAAAATAAAAATAGCAATCCAGATGTCCTTATGCCGTATTTTTTGTTGTAGACCAGCAAGAGCAATACTAGAATCTAAAAAACAAGAGAAAAAATTATAATTGCGACTGTGATATAGAAAAAAAAAACATTGCTTGTAATTTTATCTAAAAATAATTATCGAGAGTGCTATTTCATTCCGCGATTAAATCAACAATGCACAATCATTGCACCGCTCATTGTGGACGAAGAAATGTGATGTAACAACACTTAATATCGTTCGTCATTGACATGCTTTTTAATGTAGATAAATTGATTCCATCCACTTGAACAGATTCTTCCATGTTCCTCCGTTACAGCGGAAAAACTGAGTCAAGTGCGTTTCTATGAGGTTCATTTATTTTGCAGTTACGTAGAAAAACTGTGTAAAAACAATTACAGTATAGGTTTTAATAGGGTGCCACTTTCTAAACTGACAAGATTTTTCATGGTTTTAAAGTTTTCCAAAAGAATGTTTAAATTTTGCTTTTTTAGGAAGTACGATTCTCCAACACTTTCCCGAATTTTTTTATATCACAAGTATTCTGATACTATATAATCCAGGACTCGTACAATTATTTTCTGTAGAGAGTCAGAATGTAATGAAACGTTTCATCATTTTTCTAGGGGTTCTGTTCTGACCGAGTTAATAAATAAAACAGAAATGGAAGACATAATGTTCCCACAGTTATTATTATGAAACATTCAAACACTGTTTGATTGGAATAATATTTAATCATTGACGATAAACCTTAACATAGCGAAGTTTTCGGTCTGTGAACTTGACTGCCTCCAAAAAAGAAATCTTAAATCTCTGATTGGAATGTTATTATTGCAGCATTCTTTTATTTGTTTTCCAGCGAGAATGAGCGTGCGAATGAAATATGAGTGACATAAATAGACGGCGCGCAATCAATTGACAAATAATCTAAATGAAATGGTATCGGGGGACTAATTGCCGAGATTGACGAACAGCCGTGAGCATTCGCTGCACTTACGAAACTAATTATCTGCAAAAATGGGGTAACGTAATCGACGCCATAAGCGTTTTCGGCGTAAAAGGCTTTTGTCAAATCGCTGCCAGCCAGGACGACGAGTGCGAGGGTCAGGATGAATTTTGCATAAAACATCCACGTGCTAGGGATGTTTCTCTTTCTGCTGTTGATGATATAGTAGATTTCCAAGAAGGAGAATGTCCAGAGAAACATGAACGGAACCCACACCAAGACGGTCCGTTGAAAACATTCCGTCAGATCAGGCTTGTCTGTGTTCCATGTCCGATTTGAGTCCTGTTATTTTCCAAGGCAAAAATATGAGTCAAGTTCAATGAAAAATGAGTCGTGTAGACGTTTGCACGGATTTATTTTTAAGCTGTGATTTTATATAGTTAGAGGTCTATATCATTACAAAATTACATTTCATTGTTTTATGTAGTGTGTGTATGATATTGACACTTTGAAAAATAATGATTGAGTCAGAAATGAAATAGGGTGACATTTAATTGTTATTTTTTTTTTTTTTTTTTTCTGAAGGGTGAAAATGTACCAAAATTTAATCGTGTCAGTTGTCATTCCTCAATAATTTGCAAACACACTTATTTCAATAACATTTTTTGAATTTTCTGAATTATTTACTTATATTGCAGTTGTAGTGAAAAATAAAAATCAATATAAAGTTGACAATAAACATAATTGGATAATCAAAACCAAAATTATTTGTTCTAAAAATCGTTCGCTAGATTCATTAAAACAGCTAAGTCGTAGACCTTACAAAAATACCATCTACTTTTCTAAATATCAACTATTCAACTTTCACAATAGTCGTGGTTTTGCGTGACTGCAAACATCTCTTTTCATGCAATCCCGTTTTTTATGACGGTTTACGTAAAAATCCTTGAGCGGAAACAAAGGATTTAATAGCTAGTTGGATGGCGTGAAAAAAAGCGGAAAAAATAGTGCTTGCCCAAAATTGGGAATCGCCGCAAAAGTGGTTCATCGGAAGATCCTCTTCCATGTTAAATCATTCAACTGGTTTTTGCGGGGCGAGGTAATCTTCCTTTCCCTTTTTTCTTCGTTTTTTTCTTTTTCCCAGCGACTCTTTCATCCACTCGAGATTTCTTGTTTCAATCCGCGCACTCACTCGATCGTGTCATGTAAGCTTTTCGCGGAAATGGCATGCTACATTCTATGCAAATATCCAGCAAGAATTCTTCTCTTTTCGCACATAACACCATTCACCTCCAAACACTACCCCCAAACCACTGCAAATGACCAGCAAATGACTGACTGGTTAACTGCAAATCACGAATCTGTCGCTCTAGCTCCTTCCTAAGTTAAAGGAGTTGTCACAAACGTCTGCGATTTCTTGCGAATGTTTGCGAATGTTTGCGAATGTCAAATATCAGTTATCACATGTGATAACTGATATTTTGCTGAATTTTTTGCAGTGTGTGTTCTCCAGTGTTCCCTTTTTACACTTCACTCCCCTAGATTCCCTAGATTTCCGGTCCTTTGGATTCGGCCATTTCCGTTAATGGTCGCGATCTTAATAGCCAACTTTAGCACGCCGAATTTGCCGACAATAGACGAATTTGCCCGAAGCTTTTTCAAAACTTATATGAATATTATACATTTATATTTTTTTAAATCAAAATTTGCAAATATTTAGATTTATCTGGAAATATGACTCCAGATACCAACTTTTTAGATGTTTCTAGAACCTCCTCAACCTTTGAAGTGTTAGAAATTCGATATTTTTCAATTTTTACATCGTCGTCCACCATAATTGCATTCGGGGTTTGCTATTTCCAATTCAATTTAACTAATCGTTTAAATTGACACCACTGCTAGTGCTTTTTCCCTAATCTCTTTTCTTCTGTTCTCTTCTACAAAGTGCAAAAAATAGAGTATGTATCACCACGGTTTTTCGCCGTTAATTTTTCACATAAAATACGTCTATGATAGAGTCTGCATGAAAAATGAACTTGCCTCTAAAGCCACTGAAATTCATCTAGAGGTTAAAAAAACTCGCAAAAAAATATTTTAAGCGACTAAAAATTAATTTTGCCTCTGAAAATCGAAACTGAAAAAAGGCATCATTCAAAAAGCTCCGAGATGGTCGCCGTCTTGCCATGACGTCACTAGCATGGGAAAAACGTCGAAATGTCGAAAAATATATGAAAACAGTGCAGTAAACCGACAATACGATGGACAGCGTGACAAATGAGACAAATAAATTAAGGCATACATTTTTTTTGGGACACAATGGACAAATCCTAATTCTAGTGTGACGTTACTAGCCTGTATTAGACGTCACTAGCCTGTATCATAACCGTCATAATCAGTATACAGGCTAGTGACATCACACCAACACGTCGCGTTTTACGGTGGGTTCAAAATTGCAATATTTAATCGATGATTATAAAAAATTTAGCGATAAAAGAACTAAAAATCTATTTAAAAAATCTAATATTCTTAAATTTTATCACTAAATCCAACTTTTGAACAAAAAAAGTCGATATTTTTTTTCTTTGCAAAGACTATTATCGAACATGCGCGCACCGAGTATATATATATATATGTACCGTCAACGGCGTCAATTAAACTGCTGCCAAGAACTGTGACTGTCAAAGCAACTGTCAGTGCAAATCAGTGTGAGTCAGTGCAAGTACTGCAAGTCAGTGAAGACGAGAACAGCAGCCAGCAGCAGCGGCCGCCATCATTGTTTCGCGGTGTCCATTTGTTTTGGTGTCGAACGTCACGTTTTGTCTCCCGGAGAGTGATAACGGATCGATCAAATTCTGTAATAGTACTCTCAAATTCGGAGAAGTTCTCTCAATCTGTCTCGTCGTGTCCGGCAACGTGTAACGGAAATCGTCGCGTATTATCGCTACTCGAAATTGAAGCGAAGGGCTTGGTCTTGCGTCAAAAGAGGGCGAGAGCTCGCTCTGTCTCTCTCGCTTTAGCGACGGACATGTAAATTTACCTCTCGGTGAAAAGCCTGTCGTTAGCGCGTGTGTTGGAAAAAGTGTGGCGAAAACTCGAGAGTAACAAAAGTAACGAGTGGGAATACAGATTATGGCTTGCGCTACTCTCAAGCGTTCCCTGGAGTTCGACCCGTTGCATTCGAGCGGGGGCAGGCCCAGCAAGCGACGAAGATGTGCCCCCATGTGCATTTCTCCCTCTTCCACATCAGCTGCGAGCCCGAAAAATCCCTCGCCCTTCGGGGAGGTCGCCCACAAATTGACGCCTGGTATGCGAATTTCATGTTTATTTCCTAATTACGCGATTTAAATACCATCTCTCTGTCTCTTTCTTCTTTCTTTTGTGGTGGCGGCGCTAGTGCAGGGGCTGCTGCTCCCAAATTGAAAAAAGAGAAGCAACCCTAGGGCACTATATAATATGTACTGAACAAAAATTCATAAGGTGCGGATAAATATGTGGATATGCCTTCTAACATTGAGTAAGAGGAGTTTCAAAACAAAAATATCTGCTGGAAGTGTGATTCTATATCTAGGTATACAGATAATCATATCCTTTTTCTAATTTTTGTTGATTTCATGTAAACATTGCACAAGTCCTGAAGAGAGTGAGAAGGTTGGCGATAATTCAATGTAGTTTTATGGGAGTCACTGCAATTTAAAGAGAAAATAGAGGAGAAGAAAGAGAGGGAGAGATCATATGTGACGTACGCCGAAGAAAGGGGGCTTACTCTGAAAAAATCGATTTTTAGATTTCTACATGAATTGATAGTTTTTCACTTGCTCTTTCAAATGAAATATTCAAAAAATTTATTTAAGCATTATTTTGGAGCAGAACTTTGGTTGAAGTTCCCTTTTTCCTGTAAAATCATGCCATGCAGAGTAAGCCCCCTTTCTTCGGCGCACGTCACATATGTTCTTGTTCATTTTACTTCTTGTTCATTTCACCTGTCTTTTTTGTTAAGAATTGATGATATTTTTGACATATCGATACTTATTTTTACCAATATTTTGGAAATTATTCATATCTGTGTATTATGTTGAATTAGAAATAATCAGTATTATTAAATAAAAATTAAAAAATTACTTTCAAAAGTAGAACCATTCCCTGAATATTTAGCTAAAATGTATTGCAATTTCGTAAGGTTTCATCAAGCTTTATAATTCTTAAAAAAACCGTATTAATCAAGATTCACAATTTGACTTTCTTTTTCAGTTAGCAGACATTTCATTAAAATTATTTTTTAACTTGAAAAATTTCAAATTTCATTCAATTTTCCCATTACTGTTCTTATTCTGATTGTTCCTTATAATTTTAGTCAAATTTTTGAAATGTTATAACTATTCCCATATATTGTCAGGAATCTTTATACTTGAAGAGAATTTGATTGTATTTAATAACGTATAATAATTTATGTTCCAAAATGTACATCAGTAGATTTCTGATAGATTGTATTGTGAATTACAGAAAAAATGGCAGCCAACATAAGAGAGGAAATTCGACGATTGCATCGACGCAAACAACTGCATTTCAACCCGCATGCAGTGGCGGCTGCAGCTGGGGCACACACAAGTGCCAGTGGAGGGGAGTCCTCGTCTGACATGGAGGGTGGTCCAGCTAGTCCACCAAGTCCAGCAGCCTGTGCTAATATCTCCGGCCCCAATACCTGCAGCCCTGCTGGCAAAGAAAAGCCCCTTTTCACCTTCAGACAAGTAAAACTCCAACTCCAGAAATTTTCATTTATGCCAAAAAAATTTTTTATGTTCAAACTTACTAAAATGCGTGCAAAGTCACATCATTTTATCCCTCAACGGATTTTCAATTTTTTCAGAAATTTGAAAGCTTATAAACTTTGAAATTTTTTCCAAAGATAAGAGGGCCCGTATGTTGTAGCCTCCGGGCCCGTATTTCCTCTTGACGGGCCTGGTTATACATAACTGGAATCCCAGTGTAAATTTTATTTTCTGATTTTTTTCCTTTTTCTTGACAGGTTGGCCTCATCTGCGAGAGAATGCTCAAAGAACAAGAGACGCAGATCCGCGAAGAATATGACGCAATTCTAAACATGAAGCTCTCCGAGCAGTACGACGCTTTTGTCAAATTCACTTACGACCAGATTCAGAAACGATTCGAGTCTGCAGCTGCGCCCAGTTGTAAGTTTCCTCATTTTTCAAGCATGCCCACAGCAAGACTCGATTATTGTACAGCTCAACTAATTCTTTTTTTTTTTTCGTTCCAGATTTGTCCTAAAACACAATTTACCTCCGAGGCAAGCTTCTGCAGCGACGAAAAGAGAGTAGCCTAAAGGATCATCTACTCCTAGAAGAATTTGTGTTTGACGCTATCCCTTTTAACCCAAATTTATACCAAGTTTATAATAATTTTTTTGTGGCAAATGGCATTTTGATGAAGAAAGGGGGGGGGGGGCAGAAGTAAACCGGGTAAATAAGAGGGTAGAGGCGACGATTTCATGCCAATGAAAAGAGCACGTAATGCTGTAATTAGCGAAACTAACAATATTTGTACCGTCAGATAAGGAAAAGCACGCTGGTATCAGGGAACCGCAAATTGAGTCATGTAGCACAAAAAGATGGGTCGACGCGCAAAGCGCTTCATCGCGACAATTTGTAATTTTGCTCAATAATAGACGTCGCACCATTGGGCGCTCTTCGTGCTTCTTTAGTCATTATCCATGATTGCTTGTGAGCGAGAAAAATTTTTGCACTTTATTTTTTGCTGTGACAAGTGTACATGGAACAGATAAAGGGGTGACAATCCAATGGAGCTCAATAACGCATTATTCTCATTTCCTTTTTTAAATGCGGTAAACAAGTCTTGTTGAAATGTTGGACAATGCTGTTGGTTGTCACTTCTTCACATGACTTGCAGTGACTATCATTGAATGCACATGCGCTTTTTGCCATTCTTTTTGTCACATACCAACTTATAATTCGGTATCTTGATTATTTTGTATAAATTTTCTAGACCTAATTTTTGTTATCCAAATTTGTGTTGACTTGCGAAATACTTGTAGTTACTTGACATGAAGAAATGTGTATATTTTTGCACTCGCATGGCGTGGAATAGAGTCGGGGCCTGAGAAAATACCAAAGCACGGCAAGTAACGGGAAAGACGAAAATAATAATAAATAATAAAAACGTGCACTCACAGTTCTGGTGAGAAATCGAGTTTTCAAACCAGTGTTTCGTGGGTTGGAAAATGGAATTCTAGGGTGGTTTCGTTCCCTGGTAGCACCGTCAAGCTCGCAAAAATGTAAGAAGAATTCTAAATCATAAATACATGTATAATTATGATATCCGTACGTTTACTGTGCCTATTATTGGACATGTTCCATGTGAGTATGTCTGCTGTACTTGTATTGTTATTGGCTAGAATGTTCTTATCCTGGGTCGCAACGTTCCCTGTATATAATGACAACGGTGATGAGGAGCCCTAAGCGTGTGTGCAAGTATTCGTTTTTTACACATGAAAAATGTCGACAACATATTTTTCTCATCGACAAACGTTTTTAATGCTAAGAGCCGGTGTGCGTAAAGAGCGCAACTTGAGATGAATGATTGTTGGATGGGAAGTCGACCAAGGGCCGTCATCAAAAAGGCGCGCTAGCTCTTCCAAGCGATTCGACAACATGAAATCCCTTCTTTTTTTCGTTTGATCACTACTATATCGTTGTGTAAAGAGTAAGATTGGAGAATAAAGGTGAAAAATAATAGAAGAAATGTTGTTATTCCATGCCGCTTTTACATTGACGAATTGAGATTTACGATCAAAATTGAAAAAATTAGAACCGCCTTTTTTTCTCTGCAGTTGGCAGTATGCTATGCTACGAAAGTATTGAGTTCAAAATTGATTTCGATTTATGTACACGAAGAAACTACTTTGGCCAGGGTGCACCAAAAACGAAATAGAGAATTCTGCAGCTCGTACGGCTTCGCAGCCAATTTAAAGAGTAAAGGAATAAAGCAGAGGTAAATCCCGGGGGACAGCGATCTTGACACTGAAGGAGCCCGCTCGACTCTGGGGCTCTGGGCCGAAAGAACAATCTCTTTAAGCAAATGACGTAACAAAGCGTTAATGCGATTGAACACGGATAAGGCTTCGAATTACGAAGCCTTAGGGAGGCTATATGAATTTGCAGTCGCGAAAAAAATGTGCATCACTTCTGGACGGGAAAGAAACTTCTGACAAAGCATTGGTTCGTTCACAAATGTTGCCCCTGTTATTTTTGGTTTGTGTGGTGGCCATAAAAGTCTACAAGAAGACAACCCCGAATGGTTAGTGTGCATGCTTGTTTCCTCATAACGGGTTATTTTAATTATCAACATATGTGGCGCAGGCAAGGTTACGGTGTACCTGGGAAAACGAGATTTCATTGACCATCTCGATTACGTGGATCCGATCGACGGGATAGTGGTAGTGGAGAATGATTATCTGCAGGGGAGGAAGATCTATGGCCAGGTTACCACGACCTACAGGTAGGCCGATCACGTTTCATGGTGTCTCGTACTAAAAAATAGCTCACTCGATCATATTCGAATCATATATCATAGTCAATCATACGTATGTAACGGTAGAATCTCTCAAAAAGTATTAGCAGTTTAGTTGGACATGCTCTAAATATCGATCGCCCTAATACGTCCATCAATATTCTACACTTGGCTCGAATCCGCAAACGCTGGGTCGAATATGTGAAAATTGGATTAAGTTCGGCCAACCAAATATCCTTGATTCGATTGTATATTACGAACTCAAATCTGAATACTTCGTAGTTCACTCCATTGAAAAATTAATTCAGTGAATGATATTCATATTTTGATTGAATCAGCTTAAATTAGAAAATAGCGGGTCTTACTGCACTATCATGTTGAAATCCAAGGGAAGGATCTTGGAACGGAATCAAACTTACAGAGACAATTCTGCGTAATCTCCCGTTTTCGATTTAATTATTTGTTTACTGAAATACTTTCTTGCTTGAGATTTAACTTCGAAGAATCGGGAATGAGAAAATCTGAAAATCCAAAACTGGTTTCTTTACGAGGGCTATCAGGGACTGTCAAGTTCAAGTTACGCAAATTAGTATTGATGAAACCTTGGGTCGAGACAGGTATGGGCGGGAAGAAGATGAAGTCATGGGAGTTAAATTCAGCAAAGAACTGGTACTATGTCGAGAGCAAATCGTACCCATGAAACGAGATAAGCAGGACCTAACAGCGGTGCAGGAACGTCTGTTACGACGACTGGGAGCCAACGCGTACCCCTTCCTCTTCCAGTTCCCATCCAACTCCCCGAGCTCGGTGACGCTCCAACCGGGCGACGACGACCAGGGCAAGCCCCTGGGGGTCGAGTACACTGTCAAAGTCTATGTCGCCGAGAACGAAGAGGACAAGGGTCACAAACGTAGCGCCCTCGGCCTGGCTATCAAGAAACTGCAGTTCGCGCCGGCAACCAGGGGTCGTCGCCTGCCCAGCTCCCTCGTCTCCAAAGGCTTCACCTTCTCCAACGGCAAGCTCAACCTGGAAGTCACCCTGGATCGAGAAATTTATTACCATGGGGAAAAAGTCGCGGCTACCGTTATGATCACCAACAACTCGCGCAAGGCTGTCAAGAACATCAAGATCTTCATCGTGCAGCACTGCGAGGTCACGATGGTCAACACCCAATTTTCCCGCAACGTCGCCAGCCTCGAGACCAAGGAAGGGTGCCCCATCACACCCGGGGCTTCTTTTTCCAAACAGTTTTACTTGGTTCCTCTCGCCAGCAGCAACAAAGACAGACGCGGGATTGCTCTGGACGGCCATCTCAAGGTTTTCCGTTTTTTATCGAGTTTTCCATTTCATTCTTTGAAAATAATTGACGAATTATTTACATTTTCCAGGACGACGACGTCAATTTGGCCTCCTCGACGATGGTAGCCGAGGGTAAGTCACCAACGGACGCCGTGGGTATAATCATTTCGTACTCGCTCCGCGTCAAGGTCAACTGCGGCACTTTGGGCGGCGAGCTCATCACCGATGTCCCTTTCAAACTCATGCACCCGGCTCCAGGTAAATTCGACCTTGGCCCGAGTAAAACCGTGCCCTATTTTATTTTTTTATTTCTGGATGCAAATGTCATCTTGTTCCCTCTAACAGAGTGTTCGATCTATTTTTTTATGGACTTCAAAAGTATCTTTCCCGAGGTCACTCTGGGAGTCAACTTGGAAATCAAACTGGGAGTCATGATTCCCGTGACTCCCAATGACTCCCATAATGGGAGTCACGGACAGGGCCGTCTCTAGGTTTTGCGGGGCCTGAGGCAAAGATTTTGGCTGAGTTCCTCAACTGAATGTTGTTATGAATGATCAATTGGAATTTTGACGTTTCGGAAATACTTGGAGTCCTGAAAATATTGGAATATAGAAGTCTCAGAATTTTCAAGATTGGAAATTATTGAGTTTTGGCATTTTTGAAGGTCAAAACTCAAGGTTTTTGAGTAAGGTCTGGAAATTTTGCAATTTTTTAA